>JAJMGV010000076.1:0-63045 GCA_030582695.1 [Candida] golubevii
AAATATTTCCGCAACCAGAACTTCTCAATGGCAACCACCAGGAACTGATTCTCGGCGACTCACGCTGTTTGCGCTATAATCATTTCCACATCTGATCATATTCCCCGCTCTGAGGGTATTCAAACCATCCTCAGATTGCTTATACAATCATTCCGAGTATCAGTCAACGCCCGACTACTTTCGTCGGCCGACTCAACAAGGTTCGGCCAGCTTCTTCGAGCAACTATCGTTCTGGATCCCTTGCGGCCAACTTCCCCAAGTTTGTTGATTTCGAGTTGGAAGGGTTTAGACAACCTCCAGTCAAGTATTCAGTGAACACTCTGTCTAATCAAGTCTCCATACTTCTCTTCTGCCTCTTCTCTCTCACCAGCTCCGCGGTGGCACGTGACGAGACTGTGAATCTTCACAAATCTTGTAACAGAAGGCTGTTGGGGAGCGATCCGGCTCCTCGGACCGGAGAGTTCATAGTAGTGTATATAAGGTTCCCATGGAACCTCATGGAAGAAGTGTGTGCTATATGCACACCAATCTGGATTATATAGGGACGAGCATCCAGCGCCTGCGTTTGAAGAAAAGGAAGAAGCAGTTCTTCTGAGTCTGAGACAACGCATTCAAGATCATGCTAGCAATAGCTGTATCATGAGAAAGGCCGCTCACAATATATGAGTTAGACGTAGGACGCGTGGTCCGATTCCTCGCGCCCGAACTCACTATAATAATTGTTGATCGAAGTGTAGAGCCTTGTATTAGTCTTCCCAAGACTCGTAAGAGTCCATGGGGGCCGGCTAAGACCTCGGCTGTACTAGCCTCCGCCCCTTTTCGTAACAAAGTCGTTTCGAGAGTACTTTGTATCATCCTATTAAATTTATTGAACAAAAATATTCAACAAGAATCAGTTCGGTGCCGCGACCTGGAGAATGGTGTAGTTCTTCAGCCCCTACTGAGTAGACTATTGTCTCGGGCACTCCGTCGGACTAATCCGATGGGCCGATGACAGCGGTTCTTCACCAATAAGATCGAGGAGTTGATCTCATATTGGGCAGGGAATCTTTGGCAGAGTAAATTCTAGAGGAGATCCCCGTGCTTGGGCCCGGCTTGAGCACCTGATGTGAGGTTGCGATCTCTTACGGGTGTTTTTCTATAGTGATATAGTTTTTCGTCGCTGAGTAAGGCGCGAGCCGAACTTAGGGGCATCCCTGTAAGATGATGTTTCTTTCAAAAAAAAAAAAAAAAAGGAAAAAAAAAAGGAAAAAAAAAAGGGCACTCCGCAGTGACATCCTGCAATATAATGTTTCTTTCAAAGAAAAAAAAATCGGTTAACAGAAATTATGCTGCACATATTCAAGAGCAAAGGTTTAATTTCAAGCTGCATCAAGTTTTAGAAAGTGTGTTTGCAGAGTAGGGGTCTCTATGTCTTAAAAAATGCTCCTCGTTTAACCATTCAACTCGTCTATTCAACTTGTCCTTCATAGGAAAAGCATGGAGGCTTTTCTCCGTGAAGCACGAAGAAGCACCAATACGAAACAAAACATGACTTTTCATGTATGTTTCAAGAGCTTTTACGGTGATTCTCGAGAAATTGTTGTTGTGGTTGTTGTGCAAGCTGGCTTTGAGTGAAAGTGAAAATTGTCCTCTTTGAGCTGGACTCTAATTGTTTGTATGAAGATTTTTAAAATACATCAGTATATTCGATATAGTAGAATTTTCAATTGTGCATAAATGATCGTTCTGACCTGGACATTTCTTTCTCATATCAGGTTAGAGGAAAGTTTTCTCAAGCGGACGTCGATTTCTGGAGGATATCCATATCTTTTGATGCTTGTTCGAATTTGTTTCATGTTTTGAGAGCGTGGTGAAGAAATTCAGGACGAAGTTTTGCCTGTAGCATCAAGGAATTCAGGTGGCTTGCTTTCTTCGTTGCATACCCCTGAAAACTGTTGCTCTTTTTTAGATAGATTTCCTTCTTCTTCTTTGGTGCAAGGTTTTGCTCTTTCAGCACGACGAGTTGACAGATTTGTTTATCATTCTTTCCCGATAAGATTGTTCATTTGTTAGCTGGATTGAATGTTATAGTAACATGATGAGCTGAATTCTGGCATTATATCAGACGGTTTAGATGAGAAAATCTTGTTCATATAAGTTGAAGTGATTATATGCTGTCGTAACCTTCGAACTATAAATTTAAATGCAAATTTGGCTGTGTGACTCTTTGGTATACTCTTCAAAAACGTTTGATAGGTTCATAGGGTAGAGCTTCATTTATAAATGAGATGTTGGGATATAGAGAAGAAGTTAAGAGCTTCAAAAACGGCTCTTCCTTTACCCGGTGGATTCTGCAAACTCTTGTGCGAGTTCTGTTCAGACCATTTCAGATGATCTTTTGAAGATACTGGGCGATCTTTTTACCTAATGGTTTTAACTTGAACTTATTAAACTTATATTTTACAATCTTTCTCTTTTCATTAAATGTGCCATTCCAAAAGATATGGCTAAGATATATCTTCATAGTGCTAGTTATGTTGACCAAACTTCAATTCTAGCAAGCATGATGGTAAACATCTCTTTGGGTAAGCTTTGTATAACCTGAGAATTTCATTTCACAATGACCAATTATCCTTTTGCTCACCTTCCTTTTTCCCGCTCATGAAACTAGCTCGCTGAAGAAGAAATAAACTACCGAGTAAGTGAACGAAACCTCAATGAACCGGGGCCAGAAATACGCTGACAATTTTGTTTCGGATTAGTGACAGTGTTGAGCAAATTATATATCAAAGCGGAGTTGGATCAAGAATATTTTCAATTTCTAGAGTATTTTAATAGATTGTCCCTTCAAACTAAGGGGTTTCTGCCCATCAATGGTGTGCATCACCATAATGAAGTTGCGGCATGTGCCAAACGTCACCAATTTCATGAGTGACTAGTTGTTAGTGGAATCGTTCTCAATATATAACAAAACATTATCTAACCACAAGATAATTCGACCGTCTTGCCCGCCTTTCCACCTTTCCATGCCCAAGATGTGAGTTTTCTCAAATGTCTTTTCTTCTCCCTAATGTATGCGGGCTGGAAGTCTTTGCAACTCGCGCAGATCCTTGTACATGATGGTGCATATGTAAGTGTTCCTCACACACACCACGCATGTGTGGAGGTTTTGAGTATTCATGCTAATTTCAGACATCTTACCTCGATTCGAACGAGGAATCAACAGATCCAATATATTTGAGATTTGAAAAAGGTCTCGTGTTATACGGCGCTCCCATGCAAACTTTGGTGAGAGGAAGAACACAAATACCAAGATAAGTCAATCAGAGTAGGAGCTCATCGTAAACGCGCCTCTCCAGTTAAATTGCTGAAGGCTATTGTCAACGATCACGAGCTTTCGTAATTAAGAGCGTGGCTTCAAGGCAATCGCGCGTTTCGCGTACCCTAAGCTTTACAAAAAATTGTTTCAGTTGCCTCCACGACATACATCAATAGAATGTCGCACGCGCAATTTTCAATGAAAACCACCTGCCCAAGTCGCCCGAAAAGGATTTATTCTTGGCTCAAAGTTTGGAGAAGCATTGAATTTGAAGTTCCAAAACTTTATTTCTCAAACTGCCCCCACATCTGTTCACGAAGCTGACTCTGATGCTCTCTTCACTCATGTCCCTTGTGGCTTGTCCGAGATCCGGCGTGCGTTTCGATCTGCGCGCATTTACGAGTCCGCAATCCACAAGCAATACGTGCGAGGCGTTCGCCTGCACTAGTGAGTGGAGTTATATTAAGATATTCATTTCTTTAGCCAACACCATCCAACTTCACACAATAACAAGCAAGAGGCACTAGACAAGCTTTTGATTATGAACTTCCTGCAGAATTCTCCACTCGATCTATGCTTACCATCGTTCTAAGCCACGGTTCCGATCTCACTCGTTTCTTGGCCGCGGTCTGTCTCCACTCCCACTATGGCCCAGAAGTAAAAGTCATAATTGTCGGTTTACGTGGAGATATTGATACCTGCATGGACCAAAGCCCGTGGTGTGGGGCAGATACATTATCCACTTTACGAGCAGAGCACTTGGAGCTCATGCGATCAGATGCTTTATTTGGGATCTTGTCGAGAGGGTTGACGTGGTTAGATGAGATTCTGGTTGCTAAAGTGCCAACAGGTCGGATACGAAAAACTCTCCAGCCAGTATTGAATGCACGTTTCTGCAATGCTGCCCATCACACTGGCTTCATGTATAATCCTGCCACGTTAGTATCGATTCTAAAGGTATCTTTGGTCAATTCACCTAATACCTCCTTTACCTCCGTTCGTCTGGAAAGTGCCATTATACCATTGCTCCACCAATTGCAAGGGGACAAACTCTGGATTCATCTCGGGGAATTACAATCAAAACCTAGCTTCCGGGTATCTATGATCCCCAGTCTCCTTGCGCTTCGGCCAATTCCTTCATTTCCAGGTCAGTTTCTTGGCTCTCTTCATAAAGTTCCCAAGCACGTGCTTTGGCTACCGTTTATAAGGCCCCCCTTGGGATCAGCCAACCAGCTTCTCTTTCAAAGTACCGAGGGTGGAGCAGGAAACATACGGATCCTTAACATTCGGGTTAACAGTGGCAATCCTCTGGCTGATGGCATCAGTTGTAGGTACGACTTGATCTATTCTTTGAGTGTGTGTTCGTACGTATTGGATTCTCTTGAAGGAAAAAGAAGCGCACCTCCCAAACTATGAGAGGGACCGTAGAATGGGTGAATTTCAGAGGAAAAGATGAGATATTGAAGATGGTTATTCTCAATGGAAAACCCCCAGAAAGACAGTGAAAATGTCTCTACGCCTCAAAAGTAAATATATTTTCACGTATAAACGCCCGTTGTGGGTCTAGCAAGAAGCACTGTCTCATACAGGTAAGGCATCTAAGCCTGAGATGCGATTAATGTATGGCTCGATCGTCGGATTCCTCAAAATGGGCCCTATGACAGGGAAGGACCTTAGAAACAGTACTATAGTTCCGAGGAAATCGCCAAAAAGAAATAGAATGCCAATAGATTCCACGCCGAACCCGATGAAGGAACGTTTCATCAAAATAAGTATTATGCCGCCAAAAAAGAAAAGCGTCGGTTTTATTTTTGTCGGGCGTGCAAAAAAGTATATAGTCCTCGAAGGGCCAATGATGAGGACAACACCAAGAACAAACAAGATGTTGCCAATGGCTAGCAAGCTTGAGTCAAAGAATGTCACTATGCCAAGAAGGAAGAATACCACTCCCGCGGCGGTTGCTGCCACCCCATATTCTGATAATGTTAGTGGATTGATTTCTAAAGTTGCGACGTAAATCAACACATACTCTGTCTCTCCGTGAGCCACAAGGTGGAATCGAAGAGCATTGTGGAATCAAGTTGAGGATTGTCGATCAGTTGGTTCAATGATCAACATTGGAGGTAATGGTGCGTTGATCGGAGGTGAGCGTGGTGCGCCTAGCATGCGGACGTGCTAATCTTCGCAACTACCTAATAAACCAGAATAGCGAGTGCCCTTCCCTTTCGAATGTTTTTCTCACCCTAAGGAAAACTGATCAGAAATTAATGGTATCTTTGTTTTATGTTTAAGGAAGCTGACAAAGCTATATGCTTGAAGAGGTGAGAAAGATCAAAAGTTATCAAAGAATGTGGCATTTTTCACAAAGAGTTATTTTTTTCGCAACAGAGCCTGACATGCTGAAAAATGATGCTTCTTTCGAAAAAAGAAAAAAAAAAATAGCAACCACAATATTCAGTTCCGTAGGACATTCAATAATTGAAAAAGAAAGACAAGATATAAAAAGAGAAAAGAATAAAATAGTTGTTAAGAAATTGTTATAGTTGATTAAAAGGGTCTGTATTGCCCATTTCCAATTTTCTTCTGAAGTTTAACGAAACACAACATCTCTCCTCAAAAGCCTTTCGCCTTCCCCTGTAAAATAATTTTCAAAATAAGGTCCACAAGTGAAGGTTTTCTGACAGAGTGCTCACAAACTCACAAGACTCCTGCAATTTATCTTTCGGAGCGAACTACAAAAACCCAAGCTATTGTTTTTAGCAAAGAAAGATTGTATTGCTGAATGTTACTCAGGTTTATAGAGGTTTATTGTTTATTGTTCCTGGTGGAAGGCTCAGACTATGAGCGCCTCCTCTCTAATCAGACGTATCATTTTAAAAAAAAAAGAAAACTTTCCATAGTGAGTTATGAAAATTTTTTATGCATATACCAGAAGAAAGTGTGTTTTTGTTTTGAGGGAAGGCGATGGATTCCAGAGCTCATAAAGTCCCCTTGGACTATTTCATGAAAACTCTCATTAACTTTCATTTTTAAAGATACATCATATTACAGGGATACGCATCTAAGTTCGTCTTACGCTTTCCTCAGCGACGAAAGACTATCGCTAAAGAAAAACAACGGTAATAGATCGCAACCTCACATCAGGTACTTAAGCCAGGCCCAAGCACGGGGATTTCCTCCAGAATTTACTCTGCCAAAGATTCCTTCCCCAATGATGAACTCTCTTACTGCTCTCGGGGCAAAGTTCTCTGAAGTGACGAGGCTGTATTGGCGGCAAAGCTTCTTGCTTTTTTCGGCTCAAAGATTTGGAGATGTTGCGGCGATTCAGGCTCCGCAAGTCCATTTAGTACACAATGTTTTAGTCCAAGCCTAATATGGCAATCTCTTTTTCTCTGTTCTCTTTAAAAAAACCGTTCACTTAAATGTTTATAGCAATCTACTAGTGCGAATTTTTCAGAAAAGGTTCCATGGTCTAGTTGGTTATGGCATTCGCTTCACACGCGAGAGGTCTCGAGTTCGATCCTCGATGGAATCACTCTTTTTTTTTTTCCTTTTCTTTTTTCCTCTTCCCCTTTTAATTTCGTTTCAAAATAGCAGAAGATGTCCATTCCCGCCACATGCTTCGTTAAACCACCGAGCAGTGTGGCTTTTGAGTATGCGGTGACAGAGCTTATAGTGAGACACCGTGTGCGAAATTTTGCCTTTATTGCAGGAATCAAGAAGCCTTCAATGGGTCAAGCATCACGCTTCAATACCAAACACCAATTTCCGTAGAAAAAAAGCTTACGTTTTAGAATTTAGGAACATGACCAAAAAAAAGCAACGAAAACCAGGGGTCGACTTCGTGATTTGGCCGATTAAGTAGGAAGGCGCAGTGAACACCTGTTTCAAGCCTCACAAACAAAGAGAAAAAGGACATAAAAAAAAAAATCGAAGAAAAAGAAAGAGAAAGAGGACTCCAAACTCTGTGATTCCTAGGCCCGCGGCCAATTTCGTGGATCCGTCACCGATTCGATTCATCTTCTCAGATCACTTCGATTGCGCACGCATACCGTTAAATTACAATGTAACTGTCAGGGTTCTTATCTGCCTAATGTATTAAGTGAGATCTTCTAATGAAACCAGTCTGGCTTTCCAACACTTAGGTGGGAAAGTGGAAAGCCGGTCATTATATAGTTGGAGCTGACAATGGGTCAGCTAACTACAATGGTAGTAGTGAGTGCAAATCCCCTGTAAAATTGCATAATACAGGTCGTAGATTCGTTGCCCGATCTTTACTACCGCAGGTTCTCATTGTTAGGCAGTTGATGGCAACTTGCCTAAATGGGACACCTCGCAGTAACGTATAATGTAGCTTCGCAGCCACATGTGATTTAATAAGAAAGACTTTGTCATTTGTGATGAAAATATGAGGACTCATTTCATTTAAATATCTTTGTTTTCTGTATCTTTCTTTCCAGTGGGCAACCAAAGATAACACTTGGCGTGTTCCTCATTCCTAGCGCAAACCACCCACCTTTTTCAGGGTCTGCTTAGCCTTCCACTATCGTACTTGAGCGTGCGAATCGGTTTAAACGGTGTAGATGGACCGCACTTGCCCCACACTCGAAAAAGTACTAGCAAATTCAAGGTTCCGACTGGCCTTAACGTCAGACAATGTCACATCATATCCCCAAGGACGACGATGTTCCGCCATCAATACCCCCTCCCTCCTACCAAGAGGCCCTCAATTCGCCTCCGGTTATGCCCGACCGGCCTCCGCAAGAGCAGGCTAATAGTCACTTACCTCAGCATTTCCAGTCCAATTCTGGGCCTGCAATGAATGTACCTCATATACCTCCCCAACCTCCTAGACCAAAACACGGCCCCACACCGCCTGCAAGGCCCCCAGCAAATGGGAGTTCCCTGATCTATACTAACAATCCCCATTTACCGTTTGAATTTCCTCCCGGGTACTTTTGCAACAAGTGCAAGAATACAGGCTTTAAAGAAAAGAACAAGAAGGCATGCTCACAATGCTGGCCCAAATTCTTCAAGAACAAGGCTTATAACCCCAACCCCGAACTCAATTTCCGGTATCCCAAGGGCTTCATTTGCGACCGGTGCCATAACACAGGCATCAAATTGAAGAACGGACTCACATGTAAAGACTGCTACGCCAGGTTTGCTCCTCGCAACAGCGTCTCACAGGCGCCTATCCGATACACGCAACCACTGTTTTCTTCGCCGTTCTCCTTATACGGTGGCCCAGGTGGGCCTGGTTTTGGACCTCCGGTTACTGGCCCTGGAGGATTCGGGGCTCCAATGGCACCACAATGCTTCCAGCCAGGCGATCCTCGCATGGGCGGCACCTTGTGTGGTCGTTGCCGAGGTTCTGGAATGGTGACATTCTTTTTGGACCGGGAGCTTTGCCTGCTCTGTGGCGGGGTTGGCCGATTATTTAATACGCTGCAATCAGCTTACAGAGGATGAGTATCTACTCACCTATTTAGGCTCAATGGACAATTGAAGAGCAACTTGGACGTTTGAGGGGCAATGACCATGGCTTTGCGTGGGAAACACAGTATTCTACTCGAAAGCCGATGCTAAGCATGGTTGAAATGCTGAGAGGCAGTAAGTCTAATTAATCATGGGACTCTCAGGAGAAACCCGAGCTTTGAGGCCGAGCTGTGCTTTGCAGATGAAAGCCCTCCTTTACTTTTTGGGCTTCTACCGAAACAGTGAATATCCTTAATTGGATTGAGCGTCGTAAGATAAGAGAAGCAATGAAGTTGTCTAATACTAAGGGCTTATCGTGGATGTCTAATTAATTGATTTATTGGGGCGAAACTCAAATTGAGACTTAATGAGAAAGAGGTACATGGTTTGACAAGAAATATCAAATGATATACTACAGCAAGCACGTGTGAAGGCACGCCACGCCACTCTGTGTGAGGGCTGTTCAGGCAATTTAAGCCCGCAAAACGATCGGATGATCAGCATGAGGATCTTGGAGGACGTACGCATCGCACACAGACCAGGGCTTCTATCATCGAGATTAAACAGAGCGGCATTTTTTTTTTCTTTCCCTCAGCGAAATTGCGTCCGAGGACCAGTCGCGTGGGCCAAGGCGATGTCACTAGTGGGTGAGGAAATCAATGTGTGCACTCGCTGTTAGCGGCGAAGGCTAAGAATACTTGGCAAAGCATACACCGCAAAACGTGGCCCACGTTTCTTCTTCTCGTGATGTTCCTCTAACAGAAGCACCAAGACTTGAATATGTTCGCTACAATGCCGTCGGTTCTCTTCAGATGTACTGAAAATGCTGTGATTTGTTCGAACTTTCTAGGAACAAGATTTGCGGCAAAATTTCTGATTCAATTGTCGTGCAGTCTCACAATGAGCAACATTAGGAGGCGGTGCCATCGTGGAAGTTTTGCAAGCCAAATTAAATTGTGTCGCTCCCGGTGTATTGCAAGTCCTGTCTACATGAATCTCATAACTGGCTCAATAATTAACAGGATGAAAGGGCTTCAAGCGAATAACTGGTCCACTTTAAAGTTGGTAAACAATTAGCTCACCGAGAGCAAATATTCCTTGGAGTTTAGGTACGAGGCTCATTCACGCAACGTGTTCCATGTTGCCAAGACAAAAACTCGCGTGCCAAGAGAAAAGGGCATGATATATGCACTCTCCAGTTGCCCTTTTTTGCACCCACCCGGATTGTATGAAGGAGACAAGAAAAAAGTCCCTTGTCCACTAGGCAATATTGCAGTTGGAGGGCCAATTCCGACTGCGTGGTGCCTGAGGCCTCGTGGGCCTAATAAACGTGAGGGTAATTAATTAGCGTTGCCAATAATTGCAGTTTCTTAGCACGCTTAATCATTACCTTTGTTTAAAAAGTACGTCCTTGTTCCTTGTTTGTTCCAAAGAATATTTCCACATCGATTATTCCTGCTAATATCCACAAGTTCTACTTCTTTATTTTTGCTACTTAGTCACAGACAATCACAATCCTAGAAAGTCATCCACTGAGTACCGATGGCAACCTATCATCAGTTTGACTATATCTTAGCAATTGGTATAATCTTTGCTTTTCTAGATGCTTTTAATATCGGAGCCAATGATGTCGCCAACTCATTTTCATCCTCAGTTTCCTCGCGGTCCTTGAAATACTGGCAGGCCATGGTCTTGGCCGCGATTATGGAGTTTGTTGGTGCAGTGTTGGTTGGAAACAGAGTTTCGGACACGGTTAGAAAAAAGATCATTAAAACAAACACATTTGAAGATGATCCAACTGTGCTTATGTTGGCTATGGCAATGGCCTTAGTCGGCTCTTCTATCTGGCTTTCGATTGCAACCCTTGTTGGTATGCCCGTTTCAACGACACACTCTATCATTGGTGCTGTTATTGGTGTTGGTATTGCCACTAAAGGTGCTGACCACGTCAAGTGGGGTTGGGACGGCTTTGCTCAGATTGCTGCATCATGGTTCATTGCCCCAGCAATCGCAGGTGCATTCTCGTCGATCGTATTTCTCCTATGTAAATTCTTCGTTTTGGAAGTGAAGGATACACGCAGAGGTATCAAAAATGCCTTGCTCATCATGCCGATTTTGGTGTACATCACATTCTCCGTGTTGACCATGTTGATTGTGTGGAAGGGGTCACCAAAATTGAAGTTGGACAAATTGTCCACTGGAGCCACTGCTGGTTCTATTTTCGGAGTCGGCGCTGTTGCTACGATTCTCTACATGATTTTCGTTTTCCCAGTTGTCAGAAGAAAGATTTTGTACGAGGACTGGACTCTCAGATGGTACGATATCTTCAGGGGCCCAATCTACTACTTCAAGCCTCTTGATCAAATCACCCCTATACCAGAAGGCCACGACTTGACCATCGACTTCTACAAAGGGCGTCGTGGTGTTGAGGCTGGTGTTGCCGATGAAGAGAACCTCAAATCCAAAAATTCCATCAACACAAGTGAACACGAAGTACCAGGCTCTGAAGCTTCTAGTTTGAAGCAAGGTAAAGACCAAAGTACAGCATCATACTGGGCCAGTCTTCTTAAGCAAGGCCCAAAGAAATGGCCCCGTCTCCTTTGGCTCGTGGCTTCGCATGGTTTCACCCAAGACGTCATCTCCAACCAGGTGAACCACAGCGGTACCTTGGGACACAGTGTCAAGGAAATGCACGCCAAGTCCAAGTTCTACGACAACAGAATTGAGTACCTTTTCTCCTTGCTTCAGATTGTCACCGCCTGTACCATGTCGTTTGCACATGGTGCTAACGATATTGCCAATGCTTCCGGTCCTTTGTCTACGATTTACCTTGTGTGGCAAAACGAGAGCTTGAAGGCCACACCCCCTATTTGGATTCTTGTCTTTACTGCTGCTTCCCTTGTGTTGGGTGTGTGGACGTTTGGTTACAGAATCATGGCGGTTTTGGGTAACAAGATGATTTTGCAGTCGCCATCTAGAGGATTTGCCATTGAGTTTGGTGCTGCTATTACTGTTGTCATGGCCACTCAATTGGCCATCCCTGTGTCGACCACCCAGTGTGCTGTCGGAGCCACAGTTTTCGTTGGTATCTGCAACTTGGACTTTAGATCAGTCAATTGGAGAATGGTGATCTGGTGTTACCTGGGTTGGTTGATTACCTTGCCTGTTGCCGGTATCATCTCGGGTGTTCTTACAGGTATTATCATCAACGCTCCTCGTTTGGGAGTTGAGTACGTTCCTGTTTAGAGGGTTAACAGACGTTTTGTATTTATAGAAAGAAATGATGACGATATAACTAATATCTCCCGGTAGGCATAATGTGAGAAGGTGTATACTGAAGCCATTAACTGGGCTTTTTTATCTTTCCTAAATGCGTGGTTACACTTTTTGTTGAGCTACTTTGTTAGTCAGTGTGTTCCTTCTTCAATTGTCCGATTTATGTTCTATTTACACTATTGTTTGTAGTTGGATGGGTACTTGAAGTCCTTCAACTCATAGAAGTTTTCCTTCACGTTTCTAATCGACACAAATCTAGTCAAGATGTTGCCAGAACCAGCCTTGTCGTTGGTACCAGACATTCTGGCTCCACCGAACCATTGCTGGGCAACAACCGCACCGGTTGATTTGTCGTTGATGTAAAAGTTTCCAGCACAGTACCTCAACCTTTCCTCAGCCAATCTAACGGCGTCGCGGTCCTTGGCAAAGATGGATCCTGTGAGCCCGTATGTAGTGACAGAGTCAATCTTGTCCATGATCGATTCAAACTCGCCATCAGGGTATGCATAAGCGGTCAAAATAGGACCAAAGAACTCCTTGGACAAGTACTCGTGCTCAGGGTTCGACGTCTCAATCAACGTTGGTTGCACGAAGAATCCAGTACGGTTGTCGGTCTCACCACCCTTGATAATGGTCAACTCTGGGTCGGACTTGGCATGGTTGATGGCAGACTTCAACTTGTCAAAGGATTGCTTGTGAATAACTGGACCCATGAAGTTCTGAAGGGTAGCAGTTTCGGTGGTGCTTCCAATGGTAATTTGATCCATGGCAGCAGAGAGCTTTTCCTTGAATTCGGGCCACATCAGTTGAGGAACGTACACTCTGGACGTGGCAGAGCACTTTTGACCCTGGTACTCGAATGCACCTCTCAAGGTTGACAACACCGCGTGGTCAACAGGAGACGACTTGTGAATCAAGTGGAAGTTCTTGCCTCCGGTCTCACCCACAACACGGGGATAGTCTCTGTAGACATCCTTGGCCAAGTTTTGGGCAATGCTGCCATACAAGTTTTTAAATACCTGGGTGGATCCGGTGAAGTGCAAAGAAGCAAAGTCACGGTCGTTCACTACCAAGTCGGTGATCTCCACTGGGTTTCCGGGAATGAAGTTCACCACTCCAGCAGGCAAACCAGCCTCTTCCAAAATGGTCAAGAGAAGGTAGTTAGACAACACGGCAGTAGCAGAAGGTTTCCACACCACAGTGTTTCCCATCAACGCTGGGGCACCGACTAAGTTTCCGGCAATAGCGGTAAAGTTGAATGGAGTCACGGCATAAACAAAACCTTCCAACGGGCGGTATTCGGCTCTGTTCCACACACCTGGAGCAGATTCAATCGGTTGCTGCTGGTACAATTCCTCAGCGTACTTCACATTGAAACGGAGGAAATCCGCCAACTCAGTAACACAGTCAATTTCCGCCTGGTACACGTTCTTTCCCTGGCCAAGCATTGTTGCAGCCAACATGTCGTATCTATACTTTGTAGCAATCAAGTCGGCCGCCTTCAAAAACACCGCAGCACGGTCGGTCCAAGGCATCTTTGCCCACTTATCCTTGGCAGCCTTGCTGGCCTTAATAGCCGCCCTTACATCATCCTTGTTTGCTTGGGCAAAGTTGGCCAACACTTGCGAGTGCTTCGCTGGGTTCACCTGAGACGCCGTAGGTCTGTCGTAAATCCTCTCGCCATTGATCACAAGCGGGATTTCCAAGGCCGAATCGGTAAACTTGGTGATCGACGCACGCAAAAGATCCCAATCTTTCTGGTTGGCAAATGAAAACTCCTTAACTGGCTCGTTTGTGAGCGTAGGAGGCACCTTAACCTGAGCAAGCTGACTAGCAGCCCGAATAGAAACTCGAGGAATGGCAACCAAAGCGCCAACACGGCTGCTGCGAGCCACTGAACGGGCCGCACGTGCAGCAGAAGATACACGGGAAATTCTCAACATTTTAGGTGCCGAAATTTGAATTCAAGTGTGACAAGAAATAAACGATAACACGGCTGAAAACGAGCGTGGGGGGGGCTCAGGGTATTTATACTAGCGTGCACCACCTGCCGGGTGGAGCGCTAGGCTCGAGCCCTAACGGGCAGGGCTGGGCGAGCGAAGGAAACGTTTGGCGAGAAACGCTGGACAGGCGGGGCCAGGGACCACGTGATGGCGCGATAAGCGAGGAGGAGAAGAAAGTAAAAAAAAAAAAAAAAACAAGAGAAAGAAGAACCAGAAGCATCAATGATGCAGTCTGTGGATCGCGCGTTTCCAGTGAGTCGATCGTGGACGGGGCTAATTTAGAACTAATTTGGAACTCTACTCTTTTCAATATCTCTTTGTATTTTAATACAATTCAGTACATCTCTTCCTTCTATTTCTTATTCCTTCTTTTTCTCTCCATTTGCTTCAGGTTCCGGTTCCTCATGATTGGCATGTGCCTTCTTGTTGCCCATTCAATCCTATATAGTAGGCGCGGATGAAAGGAACCCTTTAGCTTGAATTGTACCATGTTGCTTGGTACCTCTTCATAGTAGCTTTCGGAAACTAGTCTTGCTGAGATTCTTGTAACTTCAAGTAATCGTCCCGTGTGAGAAAATGCAATTTTTTTTCTGCGTTGTCCCCTATTCGTAATCCGCGTGTGATTCTAATAGAGAACTTGGTATAAACTGATGCTTCTTTCCTATGCCTGCAAAAGGCTTAAAGCCAAACAGATACCTGACTCACACGTTTTGAATTTGTCATCACAGGACCAGATTCTAGTATATTACATGTCTTAATCAGTGATCGCGGCCATCATCTTAGTTGCAATGACAAACAAAGTAGGCAAGCCTTTTATCCTGACTCTCGTGAAGTCTGAAAGCTATGGGTCACTGGCCTTGGCTCTGTTGGTTCTTTGCACACGCAAAAGCACATCAGAAAACTGCAACATCCTAGCTCTTTTCTTTCAAAAGCTTTTCCAAGCGAGACTCCAAAGCCCCTAGTTTTTCTTCGATAGCCTTCTCTTTCTCTCCCAGTGTCCTTGAATGCACTTCCAATGCTTCTCTTACCTTATCTAAACTATCATTCCAAGTCAGCAAGTCTGAGCTGAGAGCACCCAAAGAGTTGTCGAGATCTCCCACTGTATTCACAGCCTTTGCCAAGTCACAGTGGGTTTGGTGAAGAGTTCGGAGACGTGTGATGACTGCTGGTAGCTGGTCTTTAGCTTTTTCCATCTCATCTAGCTTCAGATACACGCGTTCCACTTTCTTTTCAAAGACCCCGGACAGCAAAGATGCGTTTTGCGCGGGCTTACCGCGTGTGTTATCCTCTAGAGATAACTGGGCCATTCGCCTGTTTTTGTTCAAAGTCTCGATCTCTTTATTGAGCTCCACAACCTTGCTTTTGATCGTGTTCATCTCGAACTCCGGATTGTACAAAACATTCACTTTGCGCTCTAGGTCTTGGAGGTGCACTCTCAAGTTGGATACTGGTAACGCTTGACACAATCCAACAGCGGACTCCAATTGATGAAGACGCTGTTCCATCTCGATTATCTGACCCTTAGAAAGCGACTTACAATCCTGTTTTTGGATATTAGTGTCTTCTCCACTCTTTTCCGGCGCGTTGCGAGCTGACTGGTGTCGTAATTGCTCTTCAATCTGCTGGAAAGACCGCTTCAACTCTTTAAAGAAGAATCCGTTCTCACCCTGGGTTTCGATCAGCAGTTCCACCAGTTTCTGTAGTTTTTCCACCGAAATTTTCTCGGCTTCGTCTTCTGCCTCGATTTCTGCAAGCTCCCTTGTAATTCTTTCAAGCCGCTGAGCCTTGGTTTCGGTCCATTTTCTCGTGACATAGCTGTTCCCACCTGCTCTTTCAGCAACGAGTGAACCCAGAAAGTCCACAAGGTCAATGTGTTCGCTAAGTATGTTTTCTTCAAAAGTAGAGCGAGCAGAAGTCACTCCTAGGTGTGCTCTCTCTATGTCAGAGCCACTGCCTTCATTTTGGTCCTGTTCTTCAGGTAACTTGTCAATTGACTCGACATCCGATGTCTCAAACACCTCAGGTCCGTCGTCCAAGTCAGGAAGTGATTCCATGATTATATTATGGCAGCCCAGATAGATTGCATGCCTCTTTTTGAAGAAGGACAGGTGCTTAAGATAATACGCTCTAGTCTCTGGGAGCTGATGTGGTTTCCCCACGCGTCGTACTGCACCGGGAGAAACATGTGTAGGGTGAACTTTGAAGAGACGGATGTAACTTGAAGAACGTACCGCGGCTTGGTAGCAAAATGTAAATCATCACCCGAGGAATGAGAGTATAAAAATATAGCACTACATTTAATGCTTCTTTTTCAAGGCACAATTTTAGTGTAAGACTATAATATGGGAAGACTTGGAGCTTGTTTTGAATATTGAGGTTGTGTCCACGAATACTAAGGTTCAATATTAAAGATTGGCTGCGAAACATGGAGAGCACTTCCATGGTATAGACTCGCGGCAAATAACTGTGAAATCAACACAGGTCACTTGTATCTTCAATTTGATTGCGATATGTGGTGGATTTCCAGGTCCATTTTGTTCATTGAGGACCTTTTTCAAAGTAAGTTTTAGCGAGCACCAACTTCACCACTTATCCGCAATTAGTAGAATTTGTTACCATTTACTGTACCGAGTACATTGTCCAAAAATCAGCTCATAACTTTAAACTGAGCCATTTTTCGATTCCTGAGACTATCATACTGGTTTGGCTTGAATAGTGTCCAGAGCATCTTAATCGACCGAGTGCATTGGTTCGATCATGAACCACCTCAAGGTAGAAAAGATTTTCCTTGGTTTAACTCCAAGCTCCTCGATCAGCCTAAATAGATACTCTCTGAATTGAACTTCATCAATTAGGCCCAACACGTTCAAATTAGCTCATGGAAAAAATGAGCCAGACGAGACTGAAACATGATCACCATATTCTAACTTCCCCAATGAATTTTCCTTACTTAGTGACAATTTGCACCACATCCTCGTCATTGACCAGATGCTGTAAGCCACATTTCTGGGGAGAGTGCTTTGCGCTTGAGCCCCAAACCAAAGCATACTTAAACTGGTTTTTCATATCTCGATGAATTGCATCACACACCTGTAAAATAGTCAGATCACGCCTCACCACCATTGGGTCATCGAACTTCGGCATGATACCCCTTCTTTTTGTGTACAAACGGATCAACCCAAGCTGTCTCCATATCTCCTCTTTCAACTCGTCAATACCAAGCTCTAGCTCACACGAAATGACCATGGTATTGGGTTCACGTGCCAATCGGTCACATTCTTCTAGCGACACAACATCCGCTTTATTGTACACGTACAAGCACTTAATGTAGGACATGTGTTGCTCATTGATCACGTCGATGAAATCCTCAATGGTACAGTTTTCATCGCGTACAAGTACGTCGGCATTGTGGATCTTATAGTCCTTCAACAAGGCACTCACAATCTTCTCGTCCAAGTACTTTGGAGGCGTGGTGGAGTTCAATTTAACGCCCCCAGTCTTCTTTATCTTCAACAGAATGTTGGGCCGCTCCTTGTTGAGCCGGATGCCCATACTTTCCAATTCGTTCTCCAAAATCTGTCGCTGCTCGCCACTCTTGGTTGCGTCTAGCACCATAAGGATCAAATCCGACGTTCTTGAAACGGCAATTACTTGCCGCCCACGGCCCTTTCCTTGAGAAGCCGCTTTAATGATTCCAGGCAAATCCACAATTTGCACTTCCGCACCATTGTACTCCAAAATACCACCCACCGAAGTCAACGTCGTGAACTCATACGATGCTGCCTCCGATTTCGTGTTGGTCACCTTCGAAAGAAACGACGATTTTCCTACCGAGGGAAACCCAATAAGTGACACTCGCGCATCTCCGGCCTTGGCGATCTCAAAGCCTTGCCCACCACCAGAAGAACCCTGACCAGGCTGAGGCTCCAAAAGTTCTCTTCTGTACCGGGCCAACTTCCCCTTCAACAATCCAATGTGGTACTCAGTCGCCTTATTTTTCTGCGTACGTGCGAGCTCCTCCTGGATCTGAGCGATTTTCTCAAGGATTCCCATCGTTCCTTGTGTTCAGCGTGTGCAAGTTGAGTAAGAAGGTTGGTTCAAGGCTCAATCGAGCCACGCCGAGTTAGCAGCCGACACCCGTACATCTCGTTTATTCGGCCCTTTGGACATACTCGGAAATTGGGGCAAAATAAGGATTATATAAATTTTGAAAAGATTTGTTCCTTTTGTAAAGACATTGTTTCTGCGATAAAGCTATTATGTCTTTTTTGTTCCTCACTATAGCTCGTTTGGGCGGGCTGAACTTTCCCACTTCCTAGCGGTGGAGCTGACACCAGCCTGCACTCCCGGCATCTCCATCTCTCATGCCTCATCTCATCGATATCGATTAGCGACTACTTTTTTGTATGCGATAAGGAAAGAATATGCTGAAACCGTTCCAAAAATATGATAGGAGTGGGACAGATCTCACGGGTGTGTTTGGCTCGTCTGTTCGGGTGAGGAAAAAGATTAAGTCCATCGAAAACTTACTCTCCAGGGATGACCTACCAGCAGATATCCGAATCGAAAAGGAGAGAGCACTCAAGGCGTTGAAAGTAGACTTAAAAGGCCGGCTTTTCGAGTTGAAAACACAGAAACGAGCGAAAAAGTACCATATGGTGCGATTTTTTGAACGAAAAAAGGCAACACGAAAACTCAAACAAGCGCAAAAAGCCTTTGACGAGGCCACCGAGAAGGGTGTCAAGAAAGATATAAAGAAAGCCCGGAAAGTCTTGAAGCATTGTCAGGTTGATGTTGCTTACAACATAATGTACCCAAAGGCGCGTAAGTATATATCACTTTATCCGTCGGGGCCCTCTGCAGCAGAGATAGAGGACGAAAATGTTAAGAAGGGCATGCAAATCACGGACGACCGAAGGCTAGATTTTAAGAAGAAGGTAGAGGAGCTCATAGACTCAGACAAGTTGCCATTCACTTTCGAGGATGTGTTGAAGGGTAGACAAATCAACGTGGATATTGTCAGATGGCCACAAGACACGGAAGAAATTGATGCAGCCGAGACGGACAAGAAGGAAGACGAGGAAGAAGATGATTTCTTTGAGTAATAATTGCATTTGTATCATAGAAACTATAGCACAAGAAAAACCATCAAATAATCACATGAGTGTAAGTTTGGTTTCGTACGAGAGTCTCATTGCATCATTCACACACATGACCACAACCTCAGTTCCTCTCATATCATCAAAGAGCTCCAACGAACAAGATACTTTCCCCTTCTTGCCATGAAGTCTGGGTGATGCTCTCTTAACAAGTAACAACTCCTTTTTAGCAGCGTCGCTGACGATCACAAACCACGATTCTCTTTGTGTCTTTGGAAAGTGTGGTGCATACGCCTTGAATTCACGGGTCAAAGGGAGATTGTGATGCTCCAAAACGACAGAGAGCTTTTCTGGATCGTCTTGGGTGACACTGTAGTCTCCAGTCGGCAAGTGAGAAACGATATGAATAAATGACTTCACCGTCTCCTCGCCCGCTTCTTCGACACCAAAATTTTGGGCGAGTTTCCGGAGCTTTGCAAGATTATACGAGCCTAGAGAGGCAAGCTCCAAACCATTAGTCACCTTATCCGAATCAACCCCTGGAAGCGCTATCAACGGGTTCTCATCGTACCAGATTCTTTGCTTAAGACTCCGCATTATCTCAATAAACGTGAGAACAGCCTTTAAGTAACCCAACTCCGATGCCACATCAATGAAAGCTTGCAAAATACGCAACGCCTGGTCCAAGACGGAAATGGTATCTTGGGCGTAATCAGCTATTGGAAGATCGACCCGACTCATGAACGCTTGCAACAATAAGAAAGCCTTGACATGTGGGTCCCAAATAAACTCATACTCAATGTCTTCGGCAGGGAATCTCATGGCCTGAGACATCTCCATATTGATCAATTCCTCACCATGTCTCGTTGCCAATTCATCGTACTCAGTTGCGAGACATAACATCTTCAAACATTCCCGGAAAGATGAGTCAGCTTTGAGATGTTGGAGCACAGTGCGGATCGATTTGTGGGAAAGGTAATAGAAAGAAGAAATTTGCAAGAATGACGTGGGAATAAGCTGATCTTTTGCTCCGAATTTGACACACAGAGATTCTTGCAAACTGTCGATTGTACCATCAATTAATCCTGCAAGATACCGAGAGATGCCCATTGGCGAGATGTCTTCGATTCCATAGTACGTGGGGTTGTTATGAGCCCTTCTGTACAAGAATGTCCACGTTAGGAAATCCATGGCTTCTTGACGGGACTTGATTGTGCCACTGGCAATCTCAGCACCAATATGGTCATCCAAAACCTTATGAAGCGAAGATTCAACAGGAAAGCCAATATTCAAGAAATGCTTGTAGAAGACTTTTTTGGATTCTTTTGTGTAGACAATTGCAGTTCCACTGGTATCAAAAGCAGGTCTACCTGCTCTTCCCATCATCTGCAAAATGTCGGTCAAGTCCATGTCTTTGTAATCCTCAATCTTTGAGTCAAAAAACTGAGTACCCTTGATTATCACAAGATGCGCTGGTAAGTTAACACCCCAGGCTAAAGTGGAAGTGGCAATCAAAATCTGTATTTTTCCAGACTCGAATAACTTATGCGACATTTGACGGTCCGATTCGACCAAACCAGCATGATGTAAGCCCATGCCAAACTGCAAGGACAACCTCAAGGTCTCGTCTTTGACCTTATCTAATGTTCTTTGCAACTCATCTTCTTCCATCTTTAAAAAGCGTCGCGGGTTCAGCTCCATTCCACACAAATGTATTAAATCGAGAGCGGTGAGTCTTGTTTGCCTTCTTGAGGCAACAAAGATCAACACCGGCTTCTGGGGCGAGTGTTGTTTGATAGCCATGAATGCCGGTTTGTTCATTGTTTTCATCAAAGGACAGAACCCCAAATTATCTGGAAATCCATCGATGTACATTTGCAAAGGCACGGGTCTCACTGACAGCGAGAAGTTGAAAAGGCCTTCATTTACACGAAGCCATCCAGCCATATCAATTGCATTCGAAACAGCTGTTGACATCCCCAATAACCGAATCGGCTTTTTGGTTTGAGCAGAGATGTAATTCATTCTGCTTACAATCATCTCCAAGATTGGACCTCTGTCACTTGCCAACAAATGAATCTCATCCATTATGACCAAAGATACCTCTTGCACGAATTTCCTTGTCTGCCAATTACGCGAGATACCATCGAACTTTTCGGGAGTAGTGATGATGATACTGGCCTCACGTACCTCTCTTGCTTCAGGTAAAGAGTCTCCCGTCAACTCTACAAGCTTGTGGTTTGTGTTTTTCGTGATTCTCGCCCGCCAGTCATCAACTCTTTCACGCACCAAAGCTTTCATTGGCGCAATATAGACAACCTTGGAGCCTGGGAACTCCTTTAAAGCATGCCAGATTGCCAATTCTGCAACCACAGTTTTTCCAGATCCTGTAGGCGATCCAACAAACACATTCGAGTTAGTGTTATACAACGAGTGAAATGTCATGGTTTGCATCGGGTTGAAGTAACGGAATTTGTTGTTGTAGATGTTCTCGATCTGTTTGTTATGTAATGCAGTCACAGGCAACGGCTGAAGACGCAATAAGTTCGTCCGGATGGTTTCATTCGTAGGCCGGATAAGATGCTGGAATGATACAGAATGGACATTTTCAGATCCGATCCATGTATCAGAAAGCACCCGAACCACAATTTGGGCTGGCAGAGGGTCTGCCAAAGGAATCATAAAGTCGAGCCCGTGTGCAGATTTCATTTGATTTCTTCGAAGAATAAACTTTTCCACGTGCAAGATGCTAGAGTCCCCAGAATCTTCCACAGTAACCCAAAAGAATTGCGCATTTCCATGGTATCTTTCGTCCCACACAAAGTCGGGGTCCAAATAGACGTGCATTCTGACCACATTGTTCGTGATGGGAAAGATCTCAGCATCGATTTCGATGAATGGAAATCTGCCAACGAGCTTATACAACTTGTCGCCAGCACCTGCATTGTGTACCAAGTCACCAAGCTCTGCGGCCGAATATTCACGCAAGGCCTCCATCGTTGGGTTTTTGGAGCGGATGTTTCTAAGGATTGGTTCAGAGAGATCGAACTGGCACAATGGATGATCGAAGGCCCACGTCTTTCGATCGATGGACTTGCACAAAGATAACATGATTTTCAGGAAATGGCCCCAGCGTCGATTGATACTGATCAAAAACAAAGCTCTGCAGATTCTCGCGGAATTTTGTGCAACGTAATTACAATCAGAAACTAGAGAAGACTCCTTGAGGTGCACTTGCGATATGAATGCTTGGAGAAGAATATTGGTTTTCCATTGATTTGAATCCTTCTCTCCAGCCACCTGACAAGGCGTCTGATTGTCCAAAACTTTCGTCAATTCGTCTTTTTCTTCTTCTCTGAACTTGATATTATCGAACTCACTGCTCATACTAATCATTGCCAAGATATCTGCTTCACTAGCTTTCGCATTGAGTGTATGATTGAAGATCTCAATCGAGTTATGAAGCAAATAGAAATCAGACGCAACCCTTCCCAAATCTTTAGCAATAAACGCACCCGAATTCTCGTCAAACACAATCATTTGCAACAGATGAAGCCTTCTTGCTGCATCGATAATCATGTTACGTCTACGCATTAAAAGCATGGGGTCTTCTTCAAGTTCCCTCCAAGGTATAGCGTAAACTTGTGGATTTTGCCTCATTCGTACCATCATGTAGGTATACCCAAGCCACTGCACACCTTCTTCAATAGTAGTGACCGTGCCCAACGAAATTTCAGCATTTAAGTTATCAATAAGCTTGGCCAGAAGCTTGGATTCGATTGGATGCTGTTGACAGATTAATGACACATAGTGATCTAGACGGTCACTGGTCGTGCACAATATACCAGTTCCAAACTTTTCGAATTGGGGTCTACCCGCACGCCCGAAAATCTGAATCACATCAGAAATACCCAAGTCGGTGAATCCACCCTGTTTGGCATCGTATACTTGTGTCCCTTTAACAATAACGACTGCTGCGGGTAAGTTCACACCCCACGCTAAAGTAGCAGTGCAGCACAATACTTTGATTGCACCACTCAAAAACATCTTCTCAGTGAGGTTTCTGTCGGATCGAAGCATTCCCGCATGATGGATACCAAAGCCATTTTGGAAAAGCTCGCGTAAATCTTTCGATCTATTACGCCCAGCTGCTTCTCTCTTAAACCAGTCATAAGAATCACACGTGTCTGAAGTATCAAATAGACTAAGGTCGCCATTTTTCTGTGCCATGGAGATATAATTCTGAGCGGTTTTTACCGTATCCTTTCTCAGGTGAACAAACACCATCACCTGAACACCGTCTCTGATGTTCTGCAAGAGTCTGTCATAAGATACTCGATCTAAGTTTTCACGGGCAGTCTTCGAGCCAGCCTTTCCTCTCACACCAAGAAGCTCTTGTTTTAAGGGGCAAGGACGGAACAGCTGGTCGAAATAAAACATCCCGATGTTTCGGTTGACTCCTAAGAAGTCTGCAACGTCCATATAGTTGGGCAAGGTGGCCGAAAGACCCACTACCCGGATCATCAGCTGTGTGCTCTCGACCTGGCGCAAGGTTCTTGCTACCAATGTCTCGATGACTGACCCTCGATCTTCGTGCAACAAGTGTACCTCATCTATAATCAAAAGCTTCACCTTAGCAACAAGATCGGTGTCACCGTTCGACTTCCGGGTGATTACATCCCACTTTTCTGGTGTAGTCACAATTACCTGAGTAGTCATGATCTCTGCCCTTGAAAGTTGCATGTCTCCTGTGAGCTCTCTGACCTTTATCCCTAGCCACTTTAGCTTTTGCGAGTACTTTTCAACAATTTCAGCCGCAAGCGCTTTTAATGGGGCAACATAAATAATCTTGAACTCATCATAGTCTATGTCAATCACACCTTCCTCGGCCTCGGTGACAAACTGTCCAATAGTATGGAGAATTGTTAACAAAGCCACGTCGGTTTTACCTGCTCCGGTGGGTGCACATACAAGCATATTCTCGTTAGTATTGTATGCCACAGGATACACCAAGCTTTGCATCTTATTGAGTGTCTTGTAGTTGAATGTGCCCTGACATAAAAAGTCAAGATCGCTGATTTTCACCAATTGCGAGTCCCTGATGTAGTTGTTGGAGACATTCTCGGGATATGGAATAATGATCTCTTCATGTGTCGGGTAACTATCTCTAGTGGTACCAGCAGGTAACAGATACAGCTTTCCCGTGATGGCAATTACATTACCCACTTCTTGTTTCTTATAGACATGCGGGTATTGGCCTTTTTTGATTGCTGCTGGGGCCAAGCGCTCGTTTTTGCGCTTTTCCCGGTTAGCCAAGAGCATGGCCACCCTCTCTTCCGGTGTGATCAGCGCGGGATCTTTGGCACCTAATCGCTGATCTTTGTTAGAGGGAGTGTCAGGTAAGGCTGTTGTTAGTTGGTGCCTATTTTGCACTATTGTCGAGATCAAATCAAACTCTTCAAACCCCAATATGTCGAAAAGAGACGATTGTAGTTGTTCATCGCTTGGGTTCTCCCGTACTATGTTCTGGATCATACTTAATATCTCATTCCTGTCTTGTCCCCGAGATAAACTCACCCTGGCGCACTCCAGAGATATGCGAGAAGCAACAGAATGTGAATTCCCGGTGTTTTCTTTCTTTATATGACTTAGGCTTTCAGTGGAAACCCCGGCAAACATGTCTAACGTTGCCTGGAGGTTTATCTGCGGCGCAGATTCACTGTCAACCTTAGGTGGTTTGAGAGACCGGATTTTGTCGTCTAGATTGAGCCTGTCTAGAGCCTCCACCATGGGAGCCATCGCTTGCATGTACGACTTGGTCGATCCGACAGAGTACTGCGCCATTATGGTGAATTTATAAAGTCTATAAGAAGGGGGCGCTTAGTTCTGGAAATTAGCTTTAGCAAGACAGAGGTAAGATTGGCTGCGACGCTCACGTGGGGCGCATCACATGACTGAGTGATGAGGACTTCCCTCCAGAAAACAAGAGTGTTGGAGAAAGTGAAATTGCGGGCGGGGTACAGAACTAGCGAAAGTAGATGGGGTAAGGAAAAGAATGGAATGCTTGGGAAAGTAGTCTGTTTTCACTACTCAGTACTCGTCTGGATTGTATGTGGGTTTTTTCTATAAGTCATATAGTTTTTTTGTCGCACATGTTGTTTCTTTAAAAAAAAAAAAAAAAAAGAGCGCAGACCAAACCGTGCGCGCATCGCATCTCAAAAAAAAGATGGTTGCACGAAGTTACTCATCTCCTCATCTCGAACTAGGTAATAAGCATGGGTAAAAAGTCCAAAAGTGCCGAAAAGACTGGCTCCAGAAAGCATACGAAGGCTGAAAATGCAAAAAAACGCACGCATGATCCCGAAGAAGAATCTTCCGCCTCCGATGCAGAACACCTTGTAGAAGCCCTAGACGAAGAGTTCGATGAAGTGGCCCAACTTTTGGGCGACGATATTGAGGATCCCGAACAGAAACAAACACAGAAGCAACGCAGAAAGGAGCAGACTAGACTAGCGCAGCAACAGCAGCAAGACGAAGCAATCAAGCCAACTCGCACCGAGGTGGCAGCAGACGAAAACGACTCAGACAACTATAGCTTTGATGAGGCTGGGTTTTCGCAGCCAACTTTACAGGCCATTCACGATATGGGATTTAAAACCATGACTAAAGTACAGGCTAAGACCATTCCACCTCTTTTGGCTGGCCGCGATGTGTTGGGTGCGGCCAAAACCGGATCAGGTAAAACGTTGGCTTTTTTGCTTCCGGCCATTGAGCTCTTATACTCGCTCAAGTTTAAGCCACGAAATGGTACGGGCGTTATTGTCATTTCCCCTACGCGAGAGTTAGCGCTTCAGATTTTTGGCGTGGCCCGTGAGTTGATGCTGCACCACTCTCAAACGTTTGGAATTGTCATTGGGGGCGCCAATAGGAGACTGGAGGCGGAGAAGTTGGCCAAGGGTGTCAACATGTTGATTGCTACACCAGGTCGTCTTCTCGATCACTTACAAAACACACCCGGCTTTGTGTACAAGAACTTAAAGGCACTTGTGATTGACGAGGCCGATCGGATCTTGGAGATTGGGTTCGAGGAGGAAATGAAGCAGATCATTAAGATTTTGCCCAACGAAGACCGCCAGTCCATGTTGTTTTCGGCCACGCAAACAACAAAGGTAGAGGACTTGGCCCGTATGTCCTTGAGACCGGGACCACTCTACATCAACGTTGTTCCCGAGACTGCTGCGTCAACAGCAGATGGATTAGAGCAAGGATATGTTGTTTGTGAAAGTGACAAGCGGTTCCTTCTTCTCTTCTCGTTCCTCAAACGGAATGCGAAGAAAAAGATCATTGTATTTCTTTCCTCGTGCAACTGTGTCAAGTATTTCGGTGAGCTTTTGAACTACATCGACTTGCCCGTATTGGACTTACACGGGAAACAGAAGCAGGCCAAGCGGACAAGCACGTTTTTCGAGTTCTGTAATGCGAAACAGGGTATTTTGATTTGTACGGATGTTGCTGCAAGAGGTCTTGATATCCCAGCCGTCGACTGGATTATTCAATTTGACCCTCCTGATGACCCAAGGGACTACATTCATCGTGTGGGAAGAACCGCAAGGGGTACTTCCGGTAAAGGTAAGTCTTTGATGTTCTTGACACCTTCCGAGCTTGGTTTTTTGCGTTACTTGAAAGCGGCCAACGTTCCCCTCAACGAGTACGAGTTCCCTGCCAACAAAATCGCCAATGTGCAGAGCCAGTTGTCCAAGTTGATCAAGTCCAACTTCTGGTTGCACCTGAGTGCTAAAGATGGTTACCGCTCTTACCTACAAGCATACGCATCGCATCATTTGAAGACGGTGTACCAGATCGACAAGTTGGATCTTGTAAAGGTGGCCAAGTCGTTCGGCTTCGATGTTCCTCCCAAGGTGAACATTACTATCGGTGCTAGTGGCAAGTCGATTGAAAAGAAGCATAAGAAGCAGAGACGGGAGTAGAGGTCGTTAGGCGTGTATTATAGTAAGGAAAAGAGAATTACTCTCGTGATAATTCGAATGTAGCCAACATTGTAATCATTTGTAGAACCGGTGAAAAACTTTTCCAGTGTGAGTTGAGGGCTTGCGCTTTACTAACATTGCGGATCCTTGCAAATTTCGGCCTTCATAAAGAGAGTAATTATAATACCAAATGAGAAGGTTAGTCTGTTAGAATAATCTGAAGAGCCAGTTTTAGGGCCAACAAAGAAACATGAAGCAGACTTCTGGGACTACAAAGAGAATTAAATTGAAGTTTGGGGAGATATTTGGTTCCGGGGGTTGAACTTACCAGCATTGCAGTCTTCCCTCTTCTTCTCATTTCCACCGTTCTCCAGACAGTACCTTCAGTTCGTCTCCTAGAAACTGTATTCCTACGAGGAAGAAAACACATTGGGAATCGAATTTTTACTTTGACCAAGAATTGTTTACTCAAGATACATCCAAAAGAACATGAAATAACCAACCGACTCTTTTCCGATATTGAGGGCATAGTTTAAATGTTCCACTGGTGTTGACCCTCTGCACCTCACGCGCTCGATGTATTTTTCCGGGGATGCATCTCTTCGGATCTCATCTTTTCCTGCCACGTTGAAATGAAGGTTTTGACTGAAAGAGAAGCTTTTCTTCTGGACTATGAAGTACTACAACACTTGAAGGAAATCAAAGAGAACTTCAACTGGACATTCACACCGGAAGATGATGCCAAACTAAAGCACAAGAAGAAGCGTTTTACAGAGGCTGGTTTGGGGCTAGAAGTGATAACAAAAGACATCTTGCTGTATTTTCTGAAAACCGCTGCGGGAGATATAGACTCTGAGGCAAAATTTGCAGAACTCATGGGCTTCTTAAATAACTTTGACTTGATGAAAGCAGAAAAACTCCAAATTGTCAACCTGTTACCCAGGTCCATGGTTCATCTTTATGGTCTCGTTGAAGAATGTGACCAACGGCTAGATGAGGATACGTGTGAACTGATAATCAACAAGATCAACGGCCTCTTTCCGGTACCAGATGATACCGAGGAGCATGAAGCCGAAAGAAGTGGTGGGGATGAAATGATGGATGTTGATGCCGTAATTGAAGCTAATCAAGCAGAGTTTAGAGAAACTTGAAGCTTATTTGAGAAGTTTTGGATTGGCCATTATATGAGTATAAGACCGTATTGATGCTTTGATGACTTGATTTTGTTGTGGTGACGCGACATGTCTGTTGAACATGACAATGAATGTCGGAGCCATTGAGTGGAATTGACATTCTTAGATGTCGGGAATAAAGTCAAAGGCTTTTCACGATAAACCGAAAGCTTATATCGTTCTTTATGTGTGAAACACTTCTTTTCCGTTAACAAAGCACAGCATATTGACACGTTACCAAATTTGCTCTGTTTTAGCCACTGTTTTAGAGTGCACGAGTTAAACTTTGGATTTTTGTCTATACTCATTTGAATACAGTAGCAGACACCCAAGCATGCTAGATGAAATGTCTTAATACCCTCTAATGTGAGCAAACCATGGCAGACATGGGGCCGAAGCATGAATTAAACTCTATATCCCACTACCTTTTATCTCGGTTTTTCCCGAAATATCTCTAACACATTTTACATAAACTCCTTCATCACCAGAAAGTTCTCATCTACAGGAGTCTCGGTATTATCCTCCTCGCTAGATTTGGCTCCGAAAGCCTTTAGCCCGTTAGTCTGGAGGTTCTGTTTGAACTTGAACATTCTCTCACTTAACCCCTGGAAAATCCCAGCAGGCCCATCAAAAGCTTCATTGTGCTCCTTGACCTGGATCCAAGAGTGCTCCCCATCACGAATTGGTTGTCTATCTAGCTCTTCATTCTCCTTTTTTATTGCATCCATCGAGAGGATCTTGGTGAGTTCAGCACTATCTGCACCCAAATCTAAACTGTCTTCTTTATCGGTAATGACCTCGTCTTCCTCCACAATCCCAAAGTGATTTTGCACCAAATGGTCTATGATGGGCCAACCAAAAGCATTGGCAAATCGGCGTCTTACCACTATATTGTTGTGCGCATCGGGCATAAGGTTGACAAGCACCTTGCGCCACAGCATCAGCTTGTGATATTCTCGGGCAATTTCCTCCTCATAATGTTCGGTCATTGTCCCAAGAAGCAACTGTTTAATTTCGCCGCTTTTGGTTGATATCTTCTGCATCATGCCTACTTTCTCACCTTTGCTTCGCTTTCGTCGAGGACTATCACTATCCTCTTCTTTCAAATTTGCGGAATCACGACGTTTTGGTGGAGGAATGTCGTCCTCGGTGTATACCTTATCATGCAAAATGATATTTTCCCGTGCACCAGGGTCAGTAATGTACTTCATTGGAGGCAACGGAGGAAGAAATAACAGTGTAGCACTTTCAAGCACAGAAGTTTTGGGAAGCCTGCCGAACGTATCACCTAAAGCATGTTCCTCAGTGCCCGAATTGGCACGTCCCCTATCTTCTACCTGTCTCTGTTTCTGGGGCATGAAGTAGGATAGAACAGCCAGAAATGGCAGTGTCATTGAATCATGGCGAGAATCCGGCAAATCCCTGGGAATTTCAGCTGCCGGAGTTGTTTTGTCGTTTTCGATGCCGTTGCTAGTCTTAGTCAGCGAGTTCTCGATGCTCTCTGTCTTGTCTGAACCAAGTATAGATGCCAAACCCTTGTAGTCTAAGTAAAGCAAGGCAGAAGTTCTCAATGGAACGATTCCATCATTGAATGCGTTAGCGTAAGCTGTTCGGCGCACAAACCTCTTGAGAATTCGGTGAGTTGGGCCTGAAGGGAGCAATAATAGAAGTGGTTTGTTGTCTTTTTCGGTGAACTGGAGCCCCAAATCGTGACCCGTACGGCCAGCAACGCCTGCAGAAAGAGCAATCTTTACATACGCCGGGTTTTCATGGACCACGCCTAACATTGGGGAAGCCAAAGTGATAAAATTAATAGGTTGAAGTCGCTGAAAGAACCACGGGTAATTAGTTTCGAGATATGCGATGGCGAACGTTTGCACAAGGCCACCCAAAGAATGTCCAATAAACGATATTCTGGTTGTGTTCATGAGAGTGTCTCCTTTTAGTAGATCAATCACGAACTCTGCCACACGGCTACCTAAGTACTTAATACCACGTTCTGTTTTGCACACATTGCCAAAGAACCCCTTCACCACAACATTCTCCGACGAGCTGTCAATCATTTCCTTCAAAAATAGCATGTCTGCAGACACATTCGAGTGGAGCCCATGCGTAAGCACCACCAAATGGATGGGTTTGGATTGGTCCGGAAGTGGGAGGTTCCACAAGTCTAAAGTGTCGTGTATGTTCACATTCAACTGAGGGCACGGATAAGGAATAAGGTGCTCGTGCATTTCCCGTTCGGTCGAAACGCAAGCCTCGAAACCAATTGTTTGAGAGAGGCTGAAAAGCATCTGAGAGCTCACGTCTACCGTCCATCTATAAGTATCTTTGTAGGTGTGGCATGCGAGTTCAGCATAGAACGTCTGTCCCGGATGTAGTTGGGGCTCAAACACTGGCTGGTTGGCGGTAACAAAGCATTTCTCGCCCACTGAGTAGGCCTCTGGGCGACAGTCAACATATAGTGAATATGGGCCCGCTACATACGCTGCCCGAAGTGCCAACGGCTCCACATTTTTCACACGAAGCCAGAGATCTTTCGGTGGCAGTGATAGGTAATCTTCGGCAGACTTGCAAGGTGAGTAGTCGATTTCGAGTCGGATTGTTTGACCAATAGCAACATTATGCACCGATCTGTGTATTAGTGGAGCGACCATAGGTCGGTCAGATGAGGTGAACGAAAGAGGCTTGCTTTAATATATGTAGAGTGCTTGCCAAAACTCCCTGGTGAATGCTTCTTCAGAAAAAATAATACTGGGTATGCAGCTGTTGAACCTGGTAAGTGGTAGCAGTGTTGATATATTTGCCGTATGCTTGGGTATGGAGGCTGCTGCGAATCTCTTGCTAGTATGGGGCCGAGACCGTTCCTCAGATGTGCCATGTTTAGCTTGCGTTGGTATGTGGGTAGAGAAAAATATGCAGGGAACTTTTGGAGAATACTACAATTTGTTAAAACATCTTAATACCAAAAAGAATTTGGGAACATCAATACTTACTAGCGGAGCAGCAGGGGCAGGTTACCTAGGGACTTGTAAATTACAAAACATTTTAAGAAATCCACTCGACTAGTTGAGATCTCGATCTTATCTTCCTAGAAAACCAGGAAACAGCAACCGCAATATACTAGTCCAACGAAAAGCACCAGAGTCGAAATACATGAAAGTAAAAGAAAAACAAACATCTATCTTTTCATTTTTTTTTTTCATCTTTAATCGAGTCAAGTTATTTCCCGGTTTGTCTTACTGCCTCTGATCTTCTGCGGCTTCATCTTTTACACTTTAACGTCTTGAGTGCGCATAATGTTTTGCCTCGATAGCAGTAATATTTCTCTGACCACCTCAATAATAAACAACAAAATCACAATCAAGACATACGCCGATTGCTTTCTGAATGCGCCTTGACTCCCTTTTTGAAATCATTTCCCAAATCAGATCTTTTACCTAAGTAAGCACTCCTTATGTCTGACGAAACTGTTGATTTCCATCCGGTGGAACTAGCTGCACACCATATCCTCTCAGGATCTCTTGATAACTTACACGAGAGTTTCCTGCTGTTGTACGAGTCGCAAAAAATACTTTTGACACGTTTGCACCTTCTTGAAAACCGTCTCAATGCAGTGCTGAGTAATCTAAATCTGTCGTATATAGATGTTGCCGCGATCCAAGCAAGAGTGAAGGTTTTAAGAAAGAAACTCACCGATTGTGCGAGCACCGTGAAGAAGATTGAGGCCAAAGCCGAAGCTTTAAACACGTGAAAGGCGATTAGAACATTGCAATTAATACGCTACTCTTTGAGGTGGCACTGGTCATTCAAAGTTGTTAGCTAGCGCGTGAAACTTCATAATATTCCTTCGTTCAAGAACTTGAGAATCTTTTGCACTGGCATTATACACTTGAGATCCCACGTTTCATTTTTTTCACACTAGGAAACGATACTTGCACAAACTGCAAGAGTTGTTTTTATTACCTACTTCAGCTAATGTCTCTCTTGAGCTACTTGTACGTGGCTAGTTTGAGAATCATAGTGGTATTGGCCATAGACTCCAGCAAACAATTCACTAGAAAATATCAAAAATGCGGTGGATAGCATTCTAATATTGCTGCGTTTGAGTTATTTGAGCGATTCCACATTTTCAGACTACAGTGATCATGATGCGATTATCTCAATTGATTCGCTCCAAGAGTCACCTCAATGGAAGATTGTCTGGTATCTCAAGACCTTTCAACATCTGCATCGTCATGTCTCAATCCAAATCTCGGTAAACATACGGACTCCATTCCTTAGAATCCAAGGTAATGGAAAAACCGGAATGGATATCCGCTGTACTTGAGGCCAAAAATATTCAAAAAAATACCGTACAACATGTACAAGGCTGCGCACACAATCACCGAAGCAAAAAACTGGACTTTTGCGTTGTTGATCTTGGAAACTCGGGCCACCAACACCACAAACGACAAACCAGTGAGTCCGTAGAGCGTCGACACCACCTGTGTTTCCAAACCATACTGCATCTGTGCAGTAGGGGCAATATATTCAACTTTATTACCTTTCTCGTTCACATATGGAGTTCCTCTGATTTGATTGAACATCTGGCCAGCAAGAAATAAGAGGACGAAGACAATCGAAAGAAGGCCCCACAAGATGGGCGACTTGAATATGGCAAACGCCTGTGACCGGTATTTTTTCAATGCCAAAACCACAATAAACGTAGCAATCGCATTGAGCGCCATCCTGCTGTAGTCTGGTGGGATGTAGATGTTGATGCTATGCCCAGTGTTGGCGTTGACCCATTGAGAGAACATTAGCGTGTGATCACCTTGGAAAAACTCATAAAGTCTGTGTTCTCCGATAAGAGAGTTGTTCTTGGCATCTGGCTTGGTTGGAGGGAGGTGGTAAATCTTCGGAATAGAGTCTAACTTCAATGCCTTGAACAATTTCCTAGAGTTAGAGATTTCAGCTGTTAAGAAATACACGTTTTGCCTGTCCTCAGCAAATCCATCAGGGTATGTACGCATGTAGGAGTTGGCAACTATGTCGTAATGAGGAGTGAACTCACGACACAAGACACAATTGACCTGGGGGGTTTGAGAGGTCAAGAAAATGATAAGATGGTAGTCTCGGTGGCCTTTAAGCACCTTCTCATAGTTGGCATCATTGAGCGGGATAACCCCGGACTTTCCCTTCGCCCTAAGCAAGTTTTGCAACTCCTGTCTCGAGTAGGCTGCAAAAGCAGCTGTGTATAAAAGCGAAAGAACAAAAAATGGCGTCCAACACTTCATTGGTGGGGAGAATCAAGAAGAGAATGGGCCTATTGGTCGCTGACACGTTACGTTGCGTTGCGACGAGTCCGCATGTCACGTGCGCGTGGAAGAGTAGATTGGGGCCATGTATTTAGCATCAAAACAAGCACTGGCTTCACCAGCTCAGGGATAGATCAGCCATGAAAAGATACATTGCTGACTTTTAGCAAATCTTCTGAAAGCGACTGGTTTTGATAATGATCATTGTTCACACCATGGACTTATTCTTTCTATACTAACACGCTGTCTTAAGACACAAGACATTTTCTTGGATCATGCTCTTAGAAAACTATCTCATCTCAGTGGCAATGGAATATCTCCAATATCTCCATTGTCTTATATCCTCCATATTTCCCTTATCTTATTTCCTCTCCTCCTTCCCATCCGTTTCTCACTCCATTTCTTTCATGCGCACATCATGCGTGCTGCCGGCAGAGACCCTGCAAGTACCGTCCCCAGTCTCAAACCTCTCAATCAAAATAACGTATGATCTGTCGGTTTCAGGAAGACAACAATCCACAAAAGTCCCGTAGACACTGTCGCTCCATTCACTGCAAATAACCACGGGTTGTTTTGTTACCGCGTCAAAAACAGACGCCCGTATAGCTGGCCTATAGTTGTTCATCTGTTGGGAGTCTTCTTTTCCCAGACGTAGATGTAACGTCACTTTGTTTTCCTTCTGTAGGCTGGAAATCTGCAATTTCCTCCGGTTCGACATATTCCATTCGAAGCTCATATTTGACAAGAACGTGCCCAAGGCTTGTGGTGTAGGAACAAGTTCCATTGGTATTTCTCCATCATGTGCGACTAGTAACTTATACCCGCCCGTTTCACCTCGATTGTACGTTGACACCACCAATTTGTAATGACCGGGCTCTATATCCACTTCTTGGTGGAAGAAAAACTGCTTCATATACTTTTCATTGAACAGTAGCCGCGACGGCTCAAATTGGCGTATTCTTCTTCCTTTTTCATCTGCACTACAATGCAACAAGTGGACATTAACATCGGTGGTTTCGGTATCTGAAGCAAGAGCAACCATGAGACGCGAGTTTTGCTTGGCTTCGACATCATATTGTGGGTTATTAATGAATGTTTCGTTTCCCCAATTACCTCCAGAAGTTGAAGGAGTCCACGATCCAGAAACATATGGAAGTGTATGCGTATATGGACTCTTGGCACGTGAAAAGTGCAAGTCTGCTAGATCATGATAAATTTTGAGGCCGAACTTGACCGCCTTTGCGTCCCTGCTGACGATGCTGACGACGTAATCTCGATATGGCTCCATTTCTAAACGGAGAAGATGATGTTTTGAGTTGACAAAGTTGCCTCCAGCAATACAGTAGTATTGGTTGGTTGCATAAACCCGATACTTTGTATCTTTCCATACGGATATGCAGTAGTCTGCCTTGTCCGTACTAAACATCTCTGAGCTGATCCAGATTTCTTGTATATTATCTGTTTTGTTGCACATGTGGAACTGGGGCTGGTCTCCCATGTATTGGATAGGCCATTTAGACGGAGAATGCACAAAGAAAGCCTTGTGATTGTGTTTGTGCCGTGGTTTCCAGTTCAAATATAAGAACTTGAAATGTCTAAGCAAAGACCGGTCAGCCCGGAGAATTCTTTGTGATGATTTTTCCACTTCGTCGTGGAACGACCAAGGATTTGTTAAAACGAACGCTTCGAGCTTCTCATCATATCCACTTAACACATAGTCATGGTTGCTTATTATCCCAAGATTGTCTTCTAGCCCGCTGGTGGTACCTGTCCCTATACCTAGCATCACCTGGCCTTTGGCCTTTTGTTGTAGTAGTTCTTTGAGTGTATCATGATTCATCTCCTTCATTTTACAGATTTCCGGAATCCACCCGGTCAACATCACTGTGTCGTTGGCAACGTTAGACCCGCCAAAGGCGTACTGATGTTTGAATGCGGAAACGTATGCCTTTTCAAGAAGTGCAGGCCAAAGGAGGTGATGTTGAGACGAAGAACGTACACAAAGGTTTCTGTGTTTTATGGATTTGAAAACGGGTAGCTTCGTTGTAATTCCCACCTCTCTCCAGCACCCGTTCCAGAATAATCGGGCTTTCGCTTTACCGTTTTCAAAGACAGTGATGCGCTTCCGTACTTCTCTGTCAAGATTTGCTTCTGATATAGATAGTAGCGACAGCACAAAGGAGCAATCACAGAGAACATCTTGGAAAAGATCTGAGAGGGAATTTTGCTCTTCCTGCTCGGATTCGTTTAGCGTCAACTTGCTAATAATGTGAGTCGATGGCACAGTCAAGTCCTGAAATTCCACAGGATTCTGCGACCCAAAATCAGGAAGTTCAAAAAACTCATCTGTTTCATCCAATGGTGCAATGCTGGCAGAGTCGGTCTCCCCAAAATCTATGACTGGGTACCAAAAACCACCTGTAATCGCGGCTTCAGATGTGAGCCAGCAGAACTTCTCCTGGGCCAGCAATGCTGCCACTCCTCTCTCAGTTAGACGCTGAAAGTACTCCAACGTATACTTTGCAAAGGGCTTAACTAGATGTTGCAAGCTTTTATCAGCCGCCTGCAAAAGCTTGTTGATCTTGTTGCAAGCTAAAAGCACCTCTCTTTTTGATAATGTGAGGTCATTTTTGGCCAATGCATAATGGCTCCTTTGGAGCAGGCCGCAGCTCTCACTAAGGGTCTGTGAAAACGGCACATGAGCCAGCAGACTCATGCGGGCATTCGTCTTGTTTAGAGGTAGAAACTGAACAAAGTTTTGATGTTGTATCAGGTAGAATAAAGAGCTATAAGTTCACGAAGATAAGCGAAAAGTAGGTTAGTTTATACGGGTGCGTTGCGCGGCTCTCGGCTGCGTAATCGTTCATAACCATCGATAATCAAGGTGAAATTCGGCAAGCTACAAGGCATATGGAAATATCTGAAATACTTCTGTAAATTCAGGGGATTTTGAGCTAGATGAATAGTCTCTTACTCTGGAATTTCGGTGGCCTTTATCTGCCTATGCAAGAAATGATATCTCCCACATAAAAGGCCGTGAGCCATGGCAATGATCTTAATCATTGGAAAAGGAAAACACGAACGGAGACTATGGGCCATTTCAGATGAACTCTTGGCATTCTCTTGGTAAAATGCATCCTTTTCTTTCTCAAAAAAATACTTATGGACCCTAACTTACCATCCATCACGTAGCGATTAATTTCACTCAGACAGTAAGTTACAAATATTTTAACATGGCGATTTTACTATAACAAAGATTAATGATGTTCATGCATAGAAACAATAAGGCAGCTAAACCGATGAATTAAACGTCTTATTCCTGTAACTAAAGAGTTCGACGAATATATTTGTATGTAATCATTGAGTCTAACGGATACGACGGGCGCTCAAAATTGCAGCCGTCATATCCTACGGTGACACAAGAATTACACCTGATTCAGGGTTTCATTATCTTACTTTGCTCCTACTGCCTTTTAAACTACTTGACCAGCAGACTTATAGATTTGTTCGATCTTTTATTCTAAGGCTGCTTTTTCATATCGGTTATGTACTTGCACATGTTCACTGTATGTGCTTTCCACGTGCAAGTCCAAAGGAATATTTGGCAACAAGATGAAAGAAGAAAAAAAAATTAGCAATAGAGAAAATAGAGTCTTTTAAAAACTGCAGTATTGGGCCAGTGTTCGCAAGAAGTTGAACTAAGTGTTGACATATGTGTTACGTGTCCACCAAATAGTATTCTACAATGTTTAACGAGCAGCGCCTTCACATACCGAGGCCTCACCAAACTCCGCATTTTTTCTCGAGATAACCTGATCTGAGAAAACCAACATTCACATTCTCGTTGGTGATTAATGACCGAGTTCCATCGTCAACGGAAACACACGGTTTGATATCAGGTGATGACATCCTTTTTCAGTGGAACTGAAACACATTATAACAGCAAACACTCCTAAACAAGGTCATTGAAACAGAATATAGCAGAAATGTCCTCTTCTCTTTTCTTGTGCGTGATTCTATATAGAACACTCAACGCGTTTTTCTTGAAAACATTTTTCCAGCCAGATGAGTATTTCCAGGCATTGGAGCCCGCACATCACCTCGTATACGGATATGGATATCTCACTTGGGAGTGGCACGAGGCCCTTAGATCGTCTCTCCATCCAATGCTATATGCTGCAGCTTACAAGGCATTCAATGTCGTACTTTCCGAGCCTATATCCGTCATTATTGCCCCCAAAATAATGGGGGCGCTTATTGCTACCTCCTGTGATCTCTTTGTGTACAATTTTGCACGGAAATACTGGCAAAACCCGCAAACAGCGAAGATTGCTCTTTTGCTCTCACTCTTCAGCATTTGGAATTTCTATGTTTCCACTCGGTCGTTTCTGAACAACTTGGAAATGGCCTTGACCGCTGCCGGACTTTCATATTGGCCATGGCACCACTATAAGCTTTTGCCGCTTTTGGTGGCCTGTTTTTTTGGCTTCTTCAGTTGCATTGTCAGACCGACTAACTCTATCTTGTGGGTGTTCTTAGCCACGCTTTTGGTGGCTCGCAATATCCGCAAAGCCTCAAGGCTAGTGCTGCTCTTTATATCTGTGAGTGTTGTTTTGTCCATAGTCCTCGTTTTATCTATGCTAGCCGATCGATACTTCTATCAGCGCTGGACATTCCCCCTTTACAACTTCTTGGAGTTCAATGTGGTGCGCAACCTCCTGATCTTTTATGGATCCGCCCCTTGGCACTTCTACTTGCTACAGGGCTTGCCTCTCATGCTCATGGGATATCTCCCTGCATTTTTGCATTCAATGTACATTCAAAGACACTCCTCGCTCGTTGGTGTATGTGTGTTCTTCCTTGGTGTTTTTTCCTTAATTGCCCACAAGGAATTCCGCTTTCTCCAACCAATATATCCTGTGATGTTAGTGTTATGTGCGCAAACAATATATGAGAAAAGGGGCATGAGACTAGGAAAATTCCTTGTGGCAACCGTTCTCACAATTCACGTGGTGATAGCCTATTTCTTTGCCAGAATAAACGAAGTGGGCGAGATTAAAGTGATGGAGCTCTTGAGGGACGACCCGAATGTAACTTCAATTGGCTGCCTCACTCCTTGCCACTCAACACCTTGGCACAGTATTTTGCATCGACCAGATCTAGTTGATCGCTCGTGGTTCTTGACATGTGAACCTCCTCTTCACCTTGAGAGCGGTACGGCTGAGAGTGTTAAAGCTTATCGTGATCAGCTGGACCGATTCTTCGACGACCCGGTCTCATTCTTACAGGAGATGCCATACCAATGGCCCTCTCACTTGATTATATTCCAGCCCATGGAGGAACTTGTCATGAGAGAGCTCCCCAATTATCGCCAGTGCATGCGCTTGTTCAACAGCTACTTCCATTGGGATTATCGCCGCGTAGGAGATATTATTGTGCTCTGCAAGAATGCTAAGTCTATCGAAAGGACTGAAGAGTGAAACATGAAGGCGAATTTCAGAAAGGAAATGGCCGTGAATAAAAATCTATTAGTCTAAAGAATTACTTGTTGTTCGCGAGCTATGTCCATGTCGCGTGGATTAACTCTCTTTTACAGCATGACTGTTCTACCTTCACGTGGCATCTGTTTTGACCTACTTTATAGGAAGTCTCAGTGTAATACTCTTATGCACTGTTTTCAGTTGGTACTTAACCAGGATACCTCTGAACATGTTGAGAACAAATCCACCTCGACATTGTGTAAAGGAATTAGAATATGAATGGCCAAAAGCCGAATCATTCTTTCATTCCCGTATGTGCTAGCTTCCTCTCCAACTCCTTCACTCTATCTGTCAAGACATTCTGCTGTATCAGAGAGATCAAGTGCTCGTCGTTGATGATCTCAAACAATTTGTTCTTTTCAGCAATCTCCTGCGATAATAGGTCGATTTTCGTCTGTAACTTTAGCACGTGTGAGTCCCGTTCCTTTATGGTGGCAGCAAGCACTTTTGCACGAGTTTCGACTGCTTCTAATCGAAGTGTTTGCAGGTTTAAGCGGGAGACTAGCGAGTCGTTTTCCTCCCAGAGATGAGCGTTTTCTTTTACGAGCCTATCGGTACTTACGTTTCCAGAAACCAGAAGGAGTTTTGAGAGGTGGGCAAACGCTTGGAAGTATTTAGAATCACGTTGCTCTATCTTATCCCGATCCGCCAACCGCCTATTGATTTCAGTCCAAGGGTCAGACATTGTGTGAGTGGATTGCGTGAACGAGATACCAAGTCGACCGATTTGCCGTTGTTGCGAAAAGAATGTGGCAGACTTTTTTTTCCTGCGATGATGCAAAAACAGGTAGATCTATAGATCTCACTGTTTGGAAAGATAAGATAACGAGACCTGGGCTGTGGCTTCAGAGCGCGGGTCCAAGGTCGGTCCGGGCCAGGCTCCATCAAAATTGCCAACCCAGCTCATTTTTGGCTCAACATTGGGAGTGGCGCGCGGATTGACAGTGTCTTGTAGCTGCCATGCAATAGGTATTTTCAAACACGGCAGATGTTCGATCAAAGCTGATAACAACTGAAGCTAGTGTATTTCTATGAAAGAGAAACGGAAGCGCAAGACAATCTTGTAAGAATGAAAGAGAACCAAGATCGTATACAAGAGGCATGGGATCTGCTTGAGAGGGCTACGGACGTCTACGACAGCATTCCCAACGAGAATCTCACTATCGCTAAATTGGTTAAATATCAGCAGATTGAAAAACAGGCCTTCGAAGCCGAGAAGGCATATAAGGACAGTATTCTCGAATACGTGGCGTTACACGGCTTGAAAGATGTTCAGATTATCCAGAACAAGCTTCACTTCCCGGAAGCGCTAGACACCGTTGCTGCAAATATGACTTTGCTGGGCATGGGCTACAGCCGCTCTAAGGAATTTGGATCACTCGTAACGGAAAAGATAATTGAATTGTTGATACTGAACCCGATCACTGACTCAGAAGGTTCTGGTCAATGTTTTGAACTCAAGCCCTCGAAATTACACGGGGGGTAACTTACTTTACGCATACCTTACCCATCTTCCTTTCATGAGGAATGCGGCGGAAGACCATTTCAAAAGATTTTTCCTCAGGCCAGTCGACAAGATTATTGACTTCACGGAGACTAAAATGAAGAATAACCCAGGGAGAATGGAGGCACACGTGCTCATTAACCTCGGCCTGAGTAGCATTCCAGACCGGAATGCAGCTAGAGTGAGAGAAACTTTGAAATATGAATTCGACAATTATGTACACCCAGATACTATGATTCAAAGGATTCAGAAAGAATTCGCACTCTATGAACGCAAAGATCCAAATGAGGAAGACCCCAACACTAAGCGAATAAAGGCAAACATGCAAATCCGCTTGCTGCACTATCAAAATATCAAGAAAGAGCAACAAAAAGTCCTTCTCGAATACGCAGGCTACGGGTATGTTCCAGATAAATATGACATGACTTGCAAGATCGTATTCAACTTGCAACACTGACCATTGTGTCGCACTACATCCCATTCTTTCCGAGTGTGCCCGGAGAGAGGATGCACTTTATGTAACCGCAGAGATCACCCAGCACATAAGTGTCGGCTGAAATGTGACTGCAGAAAAGTCCCTCTTCATTCCAAAGAAGAGTGCGCCCGGCCGATTGCAATTCCCAGAACAAGACCAGACAGGCCTTCGTTGCAAGCTATCGAAAATTTTGGGAAGTCGAAAGAGAAAGACAAACGTTGAAGACGCTCAAAGAATCCGACCCCGAACAGATTCGAAAAATGTAGATGCGGTGGATGATTTCGCGGGATCCTGTCAGCACCTTAATTTCACAGGTATCTTGTGAACTCAAGGAGAGTTGAGATTTTAGGAAGCCAAAAGTTGGATCTGGGATGGTATTATTGCCGAGCGTTTATTTATCATGTACAGATACAAAGCTAAATTATCATTTCTTTATTTCGAATTTATTATCTGAAAAATTCAATGATTTCTATGATTAATAATTCCCGCTAATGGACCTCTTTTACCTTGAAACATTAAATTTGTGGTTTCAGCCCTAAATCTTGGTTTTCGGGTGCTCGGTGCGCATTCGAGAACACCGGCGACGAGAATCGATGTGCAATTTTAGTCCTTGCCCCAGAATCTGCGCAATACAGATACTCTACGCCACAGCTCAACACCTTCAAACTCATGTTCAACATAGCAAAGAATATAGGGTAAGAGAAAATAGGTGTTTAAGAACTTAGTGTTTGTAATTGAATTCACTTATTCCTTAAATTCCCTCGGGCAAACGCAAAACTGCAGCCTCACTTTGGGTACTACCAGATAAATAATTCTCAGTCAGGTCACTGGGCTCTGGTCTGCCCCCAATATTCGAGAAAGCTACTACCGAAGACATTCAGCGGTCTTGGGAATTCAAAAGATCGATCCAAGCTACATTTCGTTCAATGTCAGGCCTGGCTTCAGGCACTTGGTGGCCGTTGTCAGCAGATCCCGTTAAGCCAAACACAAGTGAACACGATAACCGTAAAAGCGAGGAAGTAATTCAGTCTCCTCCCGAACAAACTAAGCCTGTCTCTTTTTGGTCATGGCCGGCTGGTCTGGCTTCGTTGCCCGCTCAAGAAAGTAATCAAAACGAAAGTGAAGGGGGGACCAGTCCTATCTCGGACCGCAATCAACTAAATGAGGAGCCTATCACTTGGTGGTCTTCAATTGCTGCTCTACCGACGAGTGTTACAAACATCGCCGCCGAAGCGAAAGATAATATTACAGGGCAAAAATCGCTTCTCCGACAAACCGAATCGTCTCAAAATGAAGAATCCAGGCGCGTCAGCAATGTGACCGCAAATGAACAACACGCATCTCAGAGCAGTTGGTTCCCCTGGCTGTATTTTGGGGGCCCACAATCTGAGGATGTTGAAGCCGATCATTTGGATAAGGGAGACCTTGAAGCTTTCCGCGAGGCAAAGCTGGTGGTCGAAGCAAGCAAAAACTCGTGCCATTACGCCGTTTTCAAAACTCATGGATCCAACGACATCTACCTAGCTGTGCTGGGTACCAGCACTCAGAGAGATCCTATCAGGTGCAACGAGAAAAAGCAGCCTGTTATGCCCCATCAAGTGCTAGAACAGGCGTTGTCCAGTCTTAAACCTGGAAAGCCTCCAGAGACAGTTACAAATGCGTCTAGAAATGTCGAACAGAGCCAACCACCGGTTAATTTCCAACAGGCTGAGGTGGTAGATAGTGTAAATCCAGTCGCTGGCCAATCTCAACTCGCACAGCCCACAAGAACGAGGCCCTTGACCTCGGAAAGTGCCACAAAAGGGGTTTCAAAAGATGCCAACTCCTCTACGAATAATGTTGATCCCTGCAAAAGTGTTGGCCGAATCACGCCAAGTCTTGCCTCGAACTTCCGGACTATCACGTTTTCAACCAAAATTAGGCTTTGGGGAGAGGCATTGCTTCACAAAGAGCAAAGCTCTGAAAGGCACATCTACCAATCAACACCGATTTCTGTCGAGAGAAAACGACGGAAAGTGTTGAAGCGCGCTATTGTCATTGCCGTACATAGCTTTTTGCCAACGAAATTTGTAAGGTCCGTCGTTACACAAGCCACTGGGAATGCATCCCTAATGGCTGAAAACGCTGAAAATGCCGTTCTTCACTGGGCGAAAGAGGGCAGAGTGCACAATATACAAATCCAATCGATAGCCCTTGACGGAATTGGACTCATGGACGCGAGAGTGAAACAATCGCTTCTGTTGCTTGAGAATTGGACCACCGAGATCAAAAGTGCTGATTTTGTGTTTATTGTCTCAAACTCAACGGCGAGCCCGGTTGCAGTTCACATCTTGCAGCACATGCTCGAACATTTAGACTGGGACTCAAAACACAAGAAGATCGGCTTCTTAAGTATGTCAGGGGGTCTAAATGGGCCTATTTTGGGGCTCGATGCAAAAGTCATCCGCCGGGCGTACAGCTCCAGTGAGTACGACATAATCCTGGAAATGTTTGAGTTACAAAAAAGCACCTCAGAACCAAGCAAAAGATTAGCTAATAACATGGATTTACTTTGTCAGCGCAACGTCAAACTAGCTCTAGTTGGTACTATTGATGACAATTTCATTCCTGTTTTCTCGTCTGTATGCTACCAAGCAAGCCACCCTAACATATTCAAGTGCCTCTTTGTTGATGACGACGCGGACATTCCTGGCTTTGTGGTGCGTCTATTTTCAATGATTTTCACTATGGAAAACGTGGGCTATAATGACCACTACCAACTCTTGAGAGACTTGCTGGAAATTTTGCAAGGCCCATTGGCGGCATGTCTGTCTCACGGTGAGATGTACAAATGCTCTGATATTTACGACTTTGGTGTGAGAGTTGCGATGGAGACCACAAGTTTAAAACTGTGCAGAGACATGGTATGCAAGCCGGCGTTAGCATACACGGGAGACACTGAGCGCAACATGTATCGTTTACCTTGGAGCGTGCGAGGCCTCATCAATGACTTGTTAGAGATCAAGCACATCAAAAGCATGAGGCTTCTAAGGGACTTGATCATTGACTATAATGTATGGTATCCAACAACAAGACCTTGGCGCGAGATAAAGCAGTGTTTTGCTGCTTTTGAAGAGACCCACCCAGATGAGCTTTTGTTGTGAGTCTTGCAACTACAAGACTAATTCCCTTCAGTATCGTGGCCTTGCTAATTACGTCCGGTGGTGCACAGTGCGCTGCGTTACGAGCCAAGCCTAGTGCATGCTGCTTCCGCGAACCCGACGTCTAATAGAACGATTATTGGTTAGTTTTTTATGCACTAAATTTAATGGATGATGAAATATCTTGGCCATTGTCGCTTCTAAAGAGATATATTGTTTACTTCCTTGTCTTGCGTCTCATAAGAACATTTTGTGAAGTCTTTTATTTCATTTTGATGTATCCGATTGGCGGTTTGCATCTTTTGCGGTGTGCACACGACCCCGCGGCCATGCGAGCACCTTCTCCGAGTCTCACGGCTCCAAACACCCTGCGACTATGAGATTTAGTGCACTAATATATTGTAAACTAATCTCTCGAACAACATCAAATCTTTCAAGGACACACCCGGGTTTTTCTTATCCAAAACGGGTACACACATTTGCAGCTGACGAAATACGCAGGCGGAGATTTCGCCCTTTTTATCTTCCATTCTGTCGCTTGTCTTTTAATTCAAGTAGTGGACTTCGTCATCTGCAAGCTGATTAACACATGTCGGAGGACTCCAATCTGAAACGCTCTCGTGCGTCGGGAGAGGTACTTGATTACCTCCTACGAGAATTCGAGGTGAACCAGAACCCAAACCCGGACCAGCGGAAAGACATAAGCGAACGTACTGGCATGACGGAGAAAGCCGTGCGAATTTGGTTCCAGAACCGCAGAGCCAAGCTTCGGAAATTCGAAAGATTGGGTAAATCAGTGAAACCAGGAGTTGCTTCTGCGGCGTCGCCTCGTGGTGGCATTGGTAGCGGAGCATCTTCGCGGTCCAATCTGTTAAGTAATGCTTCGATGAATGCCCTAGACCATCATCTAGCCGCGCCTAGCGAGCTCAACGAAAAGTACTGCTTTATTGATTGCTCGTCTCTTTCTGTTGGATCATGGCAGCGGATCAAGAGCGGACAGCATGACCACCAGGCGTTAAAAACGTCGCTTGTGAATTTGTCTCCCTTCACGCTTGACCATTTCATGAACACAGTCGATTTGATGGTGATTCTCTCGAAAAAAAATGACGAGGTAAACTACTTTTTTGCAGCCACCTCGAATAACTCGAAGATCTTGTTTCGCATATTCTATCCAATCTCCTCCGTGATATCTAGTTCGCTTCTAGAGAACAACCTTAGCAAGGAGAATACCGAGTTGCGCCTCCAACTATCGCATACGCCCAAGTTTTCTGTCTATTTTTTCAGTGGGATAAATGCAAACTTAAATCAATGGTCGATCTGTGATGATTTCTCCGAAGCTCAACAGGTGAGTTCCGCGTACTACGCCCCTGGGGGCACGTCAACTCCACATGTGCTTGTCGGGACGAAAGCATCACTTGAATTCTTGCACCAATACATAAACAGTCAAACTCAGCCCCAAAGTCGGACTTTAAGTCTGGCCCCTCTTTCAACTTTTGAGAATGATGTCTCTGGCGCTGGGCGTGAGGGCCCCGAGTCAGTGAAAACTGACTCTTTTGAGCTAAATCGAAATATCCACGAGGAAAGTGGATTCGACATCAAACCTCATGTTGCTTGGCAGAATTCACCGCAAGGTGAACACGATTTTGCCATGAAAGGAATTTCTCCGCTAGGAGAATTTGACAATCAGTCACAAAGTCCGGCCGTTAATCAGCAATCGAGCACTAACATTGGTACCAAGTTTTCGACGGGCCTTACCCCGAAGTATGGCGAAATCCAGGACCAATCATCGAAGAAATCAAACAGTGAGTACACTGATATGTTTACTGACACACCCGATTTTTTCAGCTCGGTTCAAACCCCAGGTAGCCATCATATACTGTCACATTCATCTGTACGTGGTCAAGACAACCTCATAAACAGCCCTTCCACCAACGTGCACTCATATGTGAACAGCGGAGAACAGGAAAACGACGATCGCTCGAAAAACACTGAGACTACCCTCCAAGCCAACGCACTGGAGGAACTGCCGCTGGCATACGTGGCGCCTCTCTATTCGTCTACGTTAGAGCATAGTGATGTCTACAATCAAACCTCATCCCATCAGAATAACTATACAATGGGAGTCCCGATCTCACTGAATGACTTTCAGGCACAAGACTTGATCATAGAAAATCTGACAGGGACTGGCAATGCGCCAAGTACTGCCAGCAATACTCAAGGAGCCCACGAAGACCAATATCTTGACTTTAATGGCGATGCATGAGCGAGTAAATTTGGCAATTGTGAGTGCGCAGCAGGCATGGCATGAAGCGATCAAAATGATTGCACTTTTGTGACTTCATTAACGTGCCATAGAAAGTATACATAGAAAATAGAATCCGCTGCATTTAGATAACATTGAAGGCGTATAGAGTTATGTTTCACGCCTACTTTTCATTCTGAAGAATCTTGGACCAAAATTTCCCTGGCAGACATCACGTGACTCACGGATCAGCCCTCGTGGACTTTTCAATGCTACGGAATCTTCAGCACGAACTCATTTTCTAGCTTTCGATGCTTCGCCTTGCCTTGCGGTTCCAGCTGACCGTAGCTCTGGCTGTTTCCAGGCCTTCTCTCGAGACTATTCTACCGAAAAAGAAAACTATTAACCGTCTTCTCTTCGACAACGACTCTCGCCTCGCGTATAAAAAGGCAATGCCAATCTTGAACACGGTCTATACAAACTTGGACACTCCAACCGATATAAAGTTGCCCTCTTATACCAAGCATGAGGATCTCATGATGCTCCGAGCAATCTTACACGACTTGCGTAGTGCCACTAACTCGATCAACAAAAATCTTGTCGACTTGGAAAATGAGTTGGTAGAGCAGGCTGCAGAACTAGGCAACAACGATGCCATAGCGATGCTAGCATTTGAGGCTGTGGCATCCAAAGAAACTCCTAAGCATGACTACGATTATGCCAACAAGCTCATAAAGCAGCTCACTGAATCCAAACACCCTTTGGTATTCAAGTTGGCGGGAGACTTTGCTTTTAGCAAGTCTTATCACACGCAGGCCGCACAGTATTGGCAGCAATTCTTGGTGTTGGAGGACAACACGATTTTAGCCAGCCATGTGTACTCCAATTTGGGGGTATACTACTATCATTACTTGAGACCGAGGCCGAACTTGCGCGAGGCAAAAATACACTTTGAAAAGGCCATCCGCTTTGGCCAGCTAGACTCGCACATAGTAAAAGCACACTATTACTTGGGACAGCTCTACTCCATTACGGACCCAATTCTATCACGCTATCATTTAGAAATCAGCGCGTCTAAGGGTCTCCAGGAGAGCTTTCCCTCTTTGGGGTTCATGGAACTCAATGTTTTTGACAATGTTTCCAAAGCTTTGGAGTGGTTCAAATTGGGTGTCGAGGCAAATAACGATATCTCGTGCTTGATTGGTCAGTTTGATGCCCACACGCGAGCGGGAAGCAAAGGCAAGGCCGTGAAGATTCTTGCCAATTTGAAAGGTTTAAAGCAGAAGTTGGACAAGATTCTTGCCTCCGGCCTAGATAAGGTCCCTGCTGCTTACCGAGATCTAGCAGCAAGCAACCAGGTCATGTTGGAAACTTTCTTCGCTACCCGAGCCCTGTCCATTGAGACTTTAAAATAGAAACAAGCAGGTTGAATTAAGATGCCAATGAGAGGGCAAAATGAGCGTTTTATTGGTCTTCTGCTAATGGCTCACATGGTCGGAGTGATGAAATCTCTCAAGCGTTGATCAGGCACCTCACTCGAAAGTGACTTGTAAGATACGACTCAAAGACTAATGCCTCATGCGCACCAGATATTAAGAATAAGAACGATTAAAATGCCAAAAATAACTGAAGACTGGACAAAGCGGTAGAAGTTTACTAATTCTGAAGTATCTTTCCTGTTGCTATATCACATTGGTTTGCGCCTAAAGTTACATATCTCACTACCTCATGACATTATGACTGCTCACTGGAAATTCAATTCCGAAGTGAACCTCTGCTTAAGTGTTATGGGCTCAGCCTCAGTTACAGGTCGTTGTGAAGCCTCCCGATCGTTCGAAAAAGATGAATTCTGCTCGAGCTGACCAGTTTCCTGCTCTCCATTAAACCAGAAATGGCGGCACGTCTGGTCAGTATCAAATCTCTGCAGAGGGTCCACCACAAGCAAGTTGCTAATCAAATCCAACGCGTCGTCAGTAATCTCGTCCCAGTACGGAGAGTAGAAGGCGTATTTACCCATAAGAATTTGTTCGCGCATACTAGGGGGACCTAGTTCGTCGCTGAAGGGCGGAAATCCGCATAAGCACACATATAGCAAGACGCCGGCCAGCCAGATGTCAACTTTCGTCGTGTAGTTGCGGTCATTGTTAAGCACCTCCGGGGCAACATACGCAGGGGTTCCACACAACGTGTTTGTGAATTTGAGCTCGCCAATAAACTTTGCAAGGCCAAAATCGGCGATTTTCACTCTCACGTCGTACTCAGACTCGTCCCAGGGTCCTGTGGGTGCGGGACTTGAGGCTGTGCGCGGTGTGATATCGAGAAGAATGTTTTCCGGTTTGATATCTCGGTGTATGATATTCTTTTTGTGCAAGTAGTGCAATCCAGACAAAAGTTGCTTGTAGATAGCCTTGGTCTCGTCTTGTCTAAGCTTCAGCTTGTTGACGATCCTTTGGAAGAGCTCGCCACTATTAACTTTTTCCAAAACAAGATAAGTTGTAGACGAGTACGCGTTGATCGGTTCGACGTAATGAGATATGAAGCGCACAATATTTGGGTGGTTTGTTGATAACAAAAGGTTCATTTCTTGCCGGAGTTTTGCGTCCTCGCCACCAGATCCTTCACCCGAGTTCAGATTTGTCTTATTTGGGTGGAATATCTTCACTGCAACAATGTCGCCGGTGGTTCTGTCCCTGGCCTCCTTCACCACTGCGTAGTGGCCCGTCCCGAGCTGGTTCTGTAAGATGTAGTCGTCGAAGAACGACTTTTTTCGGCCCTGCTCGTCGTCGGCATACCGGAAGATGTATGTGGAGCTTTTTGCAAACGAGATCTTGTCCCCACTCCTGAGCAAAGCACTTATACCCTTGCCCAAAACCTCGCCATTGACAGACGTGCCATTTGTGCTCATGTCTGTCAAAAGCAAATACTCTTTGCCGTTTGTGTTTGTGAAAGTAAGTTGACAGTGCTTCAGAGACACGTCTCCGCCCGTTATCTTCACGTCACATGTGCTGCTCCGACCCACGATCACACCTCGTGGTATCCGTGGAATGAGTAGATGGGGCGTGTCTGGCTTGACACTGAATAGCTTGGCCGCCGCTTCATATTTGTGCACTTGTCTCTTGGGTAGGCTTTCATTGTCCACAAGTTGCTAAAAACTAGTTAGATATCTGGTGTTAGAGAAGGGCAGAAAGACGCTTTAACTTAGATTGGTCCATTTGTAGGGTGGATACATACTCTTTTTCTCGTGAGCGACATAATGTCACGTGGGGCAGGTCTATTACTGTCACTTTTAAGGATTTGAGTGTTTCTTCAATTGTCGACAAGAATGTTTTCTGGTCTTTTTTTAAAAAAATATTTCTTTTTCAATTGAAGAGCACTGTTTGTTGAGATTGTTTGAAGACGCGTCGGATCGAGTTAGAGTGCGCATGAGTTTTCGGCTTTCCGGCACTGTGGGGAGATACGAGCAAATACGCTTGGCGTGGCCCAATTTAGAGGACAGAAGCAAAAAAGAAAGGAGATTGCGTAGTCCGAATGTCCAGGGTTCAATTTTGAGGGCGCTCTTAATTTATGGCACACCTTTTCATGTTTGATGATTATTGTTTTACTTGTTTTTGGTTAAATTATCTGTCACAGTATCCCAAAAGCAGATGATAATGATGAGCGCAATTTAACTACGGTCTTCTGCAACTGATTGAGGTACTTCAATCTTCTCTCGCTTCTTGGTTCACATTTCTGAAGAGAAAAATCAATGATTAGCACTTCGTTGTTGCATTCTAAATCACACAGTTTCTGTAATGGCTGCGAAAGCTTCAAAAGAAGTCAGACTGCGCGTTTTGAGAAGGACTTGGACCGTTTTCCACCACCAAACTATTGACTTTAAGTTCAAAAAATTGCCTCCGAGCACACAAGCATTAAGGCTTTCAAACAGATTTGATTATCGGCCTATTAAATAATTCGGAATAAGAGATCTAAACACTCGCTGTCGCTCAAGCAGTCGAGCCTGTTCTCAAATTGTCTGCGCACGGATTCGCCATTCTGGAACTGCTTCTTGAGCAACCTTGCGCCGGAAGCATCAAACCTGCTCATCATTTCGATCGATTGGTTCACCTTTTTGTAGTTCTTGTTCTCCGCATTGGAATACTTGTACAGGTGATCTAACATCAAATCGTCCTTCAATATCCCGTGCAAGAAATCAATATCGGTTCTGAGCTGTTCGAGACCTCGTTCATTGAACTGGTTATTAGTGATAACGTACTCAAGAAGGACGTAGGCGTAAGAGTCGCAGATCCTACTCGACACCAAGAAGTAGTCGATTTCCGGTAGAGTCCGTCTGAGGTAAGAAGCATAAGCCGGAATGGTGGTAGTAAAGTTCGAAAGCGAAGAAGAAACCACAACCTTGGTCTGGGAATCCGCCACATTCCAGTTACTGGTATTGACATAGTCTCTTAAAGCATTCCGCACCTCTTTGCGAAAGAAATCTTCATATTTGTTGGCAACCTTCGATAAGAGAGTCTTGTACTCAGTGATTGGGGTGTCAAAAATGGATTCACCGGCCTCATCGTTTGTGCTCTGACAATAATTCCAAAGCTGGATGTAGATTAAGTTCTCCGACCATGCCTCCATCTTCTCAGTGACAAATTTGGCCAGACAGTAAATGCTAGTAAGTATCTCCAACCCTGTCAATCCGTTAGTGACCACTGTTTGGGTGGATGAAGATGAATCAGACTTGGCACTGGAAGGTAAGAAGCTGGAAATGAGTTTCAGTCCTAAGGTTTCGTTGAACTGGCGGAATTCCTTGCGTAGATGGTCCAAATATTGGTCCAAGAATACGAGTTGGATCTGCGACACAAACTTGAGCTGATATTTCACGATGTTTATTGTGTTGAAGTGAGCGGTAAGGTTATCAAATAGCTTGGCCAAGCCATATGCGGAATAGGTGGGTTTCACTAGACTCTCTGGCGAGTCAGCACTTGCAGTGAATTCATAGTCAATGTCAAGTGCATTTTGTGGAGACATGATCTCAGTGTCAAACCGTTTTTTTGCTAGCCTTAGTTCGAGGTTGAGCCAATTGTTGACAGTGACGTCCTCCTTAGTCTTGGATAACAACACATCCCCTGTGAGACCCATCCATTTTCTGTCAGGGGCTTTGCTCAAGTCTTCAATGAAAGGGTTGTATTTGTAGGTGTTCCGGATACGCTGGTCGAAAGACGTCGCCTCAAAGATTAAATGCGATAAAAGGCGACCAAACTGGTCAGTGGCTTTTTCATCTTCGGTACTTGCCAGAATATTCTGATTGATAACCGCTACCATATTCCTTAGTTTATCCCGCACTGGAACCAAAACCGCTGATATGATCTCAAATACCCCAATTCGCTCATACTTCAAGAAGGTATCGCCAACGACAAACTCCAACGTCGGTAGACTCTCACGTAGAAACTCCTCGGCATAATTGAGCGCCCACTCTGGTTTTGTCAACTTATTTGTCTCGGAAGCATCACGGAAATGGTAGTTAAATCTGAGTGCAAAGGGATGAAGAAGGGTTTCGAGACCCCACCACACCTCCGGATAAGGGGGTACGCCAGCGCATGCTTGAAGCTCAATGAGTTGTTGGAAAAGCGTCGAGATTTCGCTAAACTTTTCCGATTGGATCGTCACTTTCTCTTTGGGCAGAAGCCATTTGATCGACGAGAGAATAGATGATAGCTTAGTGGATAACAACTCGCGTTTCTCATCGATGGCCTTGCCAAAAGTAGTCTTCAAGGCCCCAGAAACCAGCTCGTCTGCATCGAACTCTGAGGTTTTAGATGAAATCTCGGCAAACTCTGATATTTTCGAATTCTTCGAGAGCTGGGAAATCTCTGCTTCAAGAGCTGTCGCCGTCTTTAACAAGGAACATTTGTCCGCCAACGATTGCCTTGATCTCAACAAAGATTGGATTCTGGTGAGGACATTCAAGCTTCCGTTTTCTAAGATGAGCGTTTCCAAAGTATCGAGCGATGTTTCGGGGGAAATCTTGGAAACCCTTTCCATTAGTTGAAGTACCAGCAGTGGAATCTCCTCAACAGGATGCTCTTGGTGGGACTCACCCAGCGATTTCGCCGCAATCTGCTGCAATAGACTGTTTTTCTCGTCAGCCAAAGAGGCGATCTTAGAGTCTACGTCCTCTAGATCTTGTAGAGTTATATAGTTGGAATTGATGTAGTCCATTGTGGGAAAAGAATCTGGGCCCGGATGTGAGGTGCGTTGAAAATGGATGCTTTGTTAAGTTGTTAACTACCGCAATGGCTGCGTCGCTCGGTGAATGATGTACATTGTCGTGGTGGTGCCGCGCTTGGTAGGAAGACCTAGGAAAGCAGGGTAAGTGACAAAAGATCAAGATAGTATTATTTTGAGGAAGGTTCAGACATTCTTTCGGGAAACTTTGAATGTTCAGTCAATAGAGCTTTCAAAATAATATTTTTGTGTTTTGTTATTTTTCCGAATTTTGTTACACGATATTCAATTATAAATGGGAAGGTAGATTGCTGCGAAAATTAGAAAAATGAAACCCTTCGGAAGTCTTCCTGAACACGCCTTCTTTCCAAAAACTTGATGGTAAGCTCGTGCTTTTAAGTGTTTGCACAAACTGTAAATTAATTATTTAAAATCACTAGTACAAAGAATATAATTCGAGGAAAAAAAAAAAAAAGAGAGGAGCGGAATAACAAATTAGAAGGAAACTTTTCGTACCTGGCCGAATAGGAAGCTTTTCACCACTGTGCCTACTGGAACTTCATGCTTTCCAAGTCAATAAGCCTACGCCGTTGAATTAGTAAATAAGAGACCAGTGAAAAAAATGGCACTAAAGCTATGGAAAGGACTGGAGGTAACAAAATGGTGCAATTGTACTTCCACATAAGGTTGATCAATCAACCACTCATCAGTTTGAGACACCCATGCCTAGTTCGTGGTCCGCACCCACAAGTCACCAAAGGCAAATCCAAAACCAAGAGCCACTCACAACAGCCAATAGTAAATATTAGAAGACGATTTCTGTCTACGTCCCTGATTTAATCCTTTCGATTCTTCTCTTCTCTGTTGACCAATTTCACATCTCTATACTTTCTCCCCCACTTCCAACTTCGCTCCACATGAGCTGCAATATCGCGCACGCGAGGAAACCCACCGAGGCGAAAACTACCGCGAAAAAAAGCGTAGTGCTTCTACCAACGCACAATCAAGGACCCCAATTTTTAACGCTTCCTCTTGTTTCCGCATCCTAGATCCATACCATAACCACTCATAATGCAAGCACCCGTGGTATATTTGAACGCATCTACGGAGAGACAGAGCGGGCGGCAGGCGCAAGTCGCCAACATCACCGCAGCAAAGGCAGTGGCAGACATTATCCGCACCTGCTTGGGCCCTAAGGCGATGCTTAAAATGTTGTTGGATCCTATGGGCGGCATCACCTTGACCAACGACGGCCACGCAATCTTACGGGAAATCGACGTGTCGCATCCGGCGGCCAAATCGATGATTGAACTAAGTAGAACGCAGGACGAGGAGGTGGGCGATGGCACTACTACTGTCATCATATTGGCTGGTGAGATCTTGGCCCAGGCATTTCCATACATAGAGAAAAACTTACACCCGGTGGTAATCATTCAGGCGTTGAAGCAGGCGTTGAAGGACGCATTGGAGATTATCCACTCGGTGTCGGTGAAAATCGACATTGAAAACGATGAGGCTATGATCAAATTGATAAAGGCGTCCATCGGTACAAAGTACATTAACAAGTGGTCTCAGAGAATGTGCGAATTAGCATTGAAGGCAGTAAAGACCGTCACCGTGGACAACGGCGGGCAGAAGGAGATCGATATCAAGAGATATGCCCGCGTGGAGAAGATTCCCGGAGGAGAGGTCACTGACTCCGAGGTGTTGGACGGAATCTTGTTGAACAAGGATGTGACACACCCTAAAATGAAGAGAAACATTGAAAACCCGCGTGTCATTTTGTTGGACTGCCCCTTGGAATACAAGAAAGGTGAATCCCAGACAAACATCGAGATCACCAAGGAAGAAGACTGGAACAGAATCTTGCAGATCGAGGAGGAGCAGGTACGCTTGTTGTGCGAGCAGCTCTTAGAGTTCAAACCGGACTTGGTGATTACGGAAAAGGGAGTGTCAGATTTGGCCCAGCACTACTTATTGAAGGGAGGCGTGACGGCATTAAGGCGAGTGAAGAAGTCGGACAACAACAGAATTGCTCGCGCCACGGGAGCGACCATCGTCAACCGTATAGAAGACTTAAAGGAGTCGGACGTCGGTACGAAATGTGGACTTTTCAAAGTCGAGCTTATTGGCGATGAGTACTTCACTTACCTTGTGCAATGCAGAGATCCTTCCGCGTGCACAATTTTATTGAGAGGCGCGTCGAAGGATATCTTGAACGAGATTGAGCGCAACTTGCAGGATGCCATGGCAGTTACGAGAAACGTTATGTTTGAGCCCTCATTGAGTCCCGGGGGAGGTGCTACTGAAATGGCCGTCAGTGTGAAACTTTCGGAAAAGGCTAAATCCATCGAAGGCGTGGCGCAATGGCCATACCAAGCTGTGGCTGATGCGTTTGAGGTGATTCCCAGAACATTGATTCAGAACTGTGGTGGTAAGCCTATTCGGATCTTATCACAATTACGGGCCAAACATGCACAGGGAGAGCATACTTTCGGTGTGGACGGAGATTTGGGTAAGGTCGTTGATATGAACGAATATGGAATCTGGGAGCCCGAGGTAATCAAGCAGCAATCGATTAAAACCGCCATCGAGAGCGCTTGTCTTTTGTTGAGGGTTGATGACATCGTCAGCGGTGTTCGCCAGCTGTAGAGGACACCAGAAGAAGAAGGCAGGAGGTTGCATGTGGGTAATGTTCATAGATTCAATTATACCTAGTAAAAGAACGAAAGAGACGGTCAGAGAAGCGAAAAAGAACCAAAATAGAACCAAGCCTAATATAGACAGGACTTCTACTAAATTCTATGGTCATCTCAAAAGTCCATTTCATCTGTCCTCGTCCTCGGCATCTTTCAGGTGTGGGTGCCAAAAACCTGGCTGCCGCGAGATGTGCGAATTATCAGAGGGAGTAGTGTTGGTGCCACGAGATCCACTTTTCTCCAAACACCAACCCAATATGATTAGCAGAATCTCCGAAAAATAAGATTCTTTCATAACATGATAAATCCTAGGCTTTCCACAAAGCCACTCACATTATGTATACCAAGATCTTCGAACCGACAGTGTTCTAAAGAAACATCGGGGAGCACGAGGAGCAGGCTTCAAGTCATGTGACCAACTGCTCCGGGGCGCACGTGACCGCGGCCTGTGTTCTGTTTACCATCTCTCCTGATCAGGAAACGACTTCCGTCGGCTTCCAACGCAGGTTGCAGGCTTCAGGTACCTCACCTTCACATTATACGCAGAGGTGCTGCAAGCACCTTGCTCAAATCTTACCATTCCTGCCAAGTACCGTAGTTTCGTTCGTGCCGTCTGTCATTTCTCCATCGTTTTATTCGCAACCGGTCTGCCTCATTGCATCTCCACCCTTTCATTCCTTAAACCTCTTTTCTTTTCTTTAACATTACAAGGTTGCATTTATGTCGCTCCCGCCCTTACCATTCTTGGTCAAAACGAAAGTTTCGTGGACTGGTGAGCAAGAAGGAGACTTAGGGTTTTTGGAGAATGAGACGGTCAAAGTATTCCACATTGTCGACGAGCTGTGGTGGCAAGGAAGCTTGTTGAGAAATGGTGCCGAGGGTATCTTTCCAAAAGACTTTGTTGAGACAACCATGTCGGCGCCACCTTCGGCACAAAACACGCCGACAAAGCCTAAGCTGGCACCTTCTCCAATGCAACCACAGTATGGGGGTTCCCCTTCAGCCAAGTACGTGAAATCGCCCTCGGCAAAGACCCACGGGGGATATACAAATCCAGGTACGCCGCATAAAAGCGATTACCGAGACTACGAACACCGCATGTCTAAAGGTTTTACTCCAACCAAAAGTCCCCACAACAGATATCAACAACAAGTTTACCGGGGCCAGCAAAAGAGCCAGCTGACGCCTGCCCTTGACGAAATTAATCATTACGACGACCCGTTCGACGAACACAACAATTCTTTTCTGCATAAGCAACGGGCCAAGAGCAAGCCTTTGCAATTTTACTCCCAGCATGTTCTAAGCCTGGGACTAACAAAATCTCACACAACAGAAAACCAGCTCGAGACGAAACGGCTCAGCCAAATGATCTCAGCGGATAGTTCCCCCGTGAAGATGCGCATGCCCGATATGAGTTTTGGTAGCCCCAACCCAAATCGTGACGATCTTCGCCAGACGATCGCTCAGAAAAAGCAAGAATTAGAAGTGCAATTAAACCGTCTCAAGGAATTGGAAAAATGCCACAAGCAGCATAAGCCGAGTTACATCACGGGCTCTCTGGGTGTAGACAGTTATATCAGCGAGGATCTTTTGCTGTCTAAACGGAACTACATGTCCCGCGATGACTTAGGCCATAAATTAGACTATTATCCGGAGGCGGAACTTGACGCTGACTCTGAAGAATTGCCACCGCCGCCTCCACCAAAGCATGCCCGGTTTCCTTTTGATGCCGACGACTTCAGATCCTCGGGCGCCACGTTTGACGAAAAATTACGCAGCCAGAGTCAATACCCAGAGGAATTGAAGAACTCTATAAAGTCTTTACAAAGCGATGTTCTCAACTTGTCTGAGCTCAGTGCAACCAGTGCTGGCTCCTTCACCCGCCATAAGTTTGAGCGAGAGATGGCCGCTGCACAAATGGAAACCACCGAGGAAGACATGGATATGTCTCGTTTATCGGTGGAGGATACGGAAGAGCTCATTAATTCGGTGTTCAAGCCCAAAAAACCAAAGCAAAACATTTTCAAGATGTTGATAAAAAAGAAGCCGGAGCAAAACTTGATGGAACAACGTTTACTTCAGGAACCGGATGACTGGCAAACTGTGAAGTTCGATCTAAACCGGATGAACACTCTCACGACCCATGACAAACAGGCTCGCACAAAGCGTGTGGCCCGCTCAGAGGCAAACTTCATCGTCAAGCCTCTCGAGTACGTCAGCGAAGTCAATACCAGCGAAACATTTGGGCCTGATGACATTGAAGTTCCCGAGTTTGAAGTAAATGCGCGCAAAGTGGCAGAGTTCCTGAAAAAATACGAGTATGACCATGACTTTAATGACTTGGTCACAGACATTAGCGTGAAGTTTGGGTCGCTGCGTCCGAACCAAATCCGAGCAGTATTATTGCACTTGTGTAAGTTCCGCATCATTGAGGAGCAAGGAAAGATACTGCAAGCAAAGCCCAGATTGAACGAGCTTATGGCGAAAGGCGAAGCCACAATCTTCCAACTCAACTACTTGTTCAAGAAACTACTCGAGGCACTCCGCATTCCGTCTGAGGTGGTGTTTGGTTTCTGGAAAAAGCCAAACGAATTCTATCATTCGGACCAATTCCTGGTGAACCATTGCTGGCTTTCTGTCATGTTACAGACAGACGACCGAGTAAATGGATGTTTCAGACTCATTGATCTCATGTGCTTTCAAAATGGTGCAATTTGCAACCTTCAGGGTACCAACGACTTTTACTTTCTTACTGCCCCTATTGATCTCGTATCGACTCACATCCCCTCTGTCATCGAATTGCAGCATGTGTGTCCTCCAATCGATCTCAATATTGCATTCCATTTGCCTCGGATGTACTCTAGTTTTAAAAGACACAACCTTGAGTTCATCAACTTTAACAATTCCTTAACACGGTTGAATGACCTGGAATTCTTCGAAGCAGATATCATAGTTCCTGTTTCAGTCGAACTTTTCACGCTAATCAAAACCTCACGCAAAACCTCAAATGATTACACCTTGTGCCAAATCTACTGGAATGGCTCACAGAGAATTGCTAAGGTCAAGGCTATTTTACCCGCAGGCGAGAGTATTGGCGTACTTCAAATCTTTGCTGGTCAAAAGGGACTTCAAACACACTTTGACAACATACACGAGTTGGCATGCGTGATTCCATTGTACCATGATGGTATCAGTAAGCCTACCGCATTTGTTCCTCGATTTCCAACTATCCGGAGTCAGAACAACGATCTCTACATTAAGCACCCTCAGCTCAGTGTAATAAGCTTGAATAATACTTACAACTTCGAAATAGATGTGCATCCATCTATGGGGTTGAACAGTGGTTCCGGAATTATGAATCAAGATTTCAAGCTTGTGATTGAGAGTCCTTCGGGAAAGTATACAAAATTACTAAAGGAAGAACCTCGCAAGCCTCATGGTATACATCAAGTCAAGCTTCTCTGCCAAGAGAAAGGTTCATATAGAGGGTTGGTAATTGGTGATAGCGGTAACAGCTGGTATGTTTTTGCTCAATGGGAATGCATTGGCGCGTGAATAAAAAATTATTCAAAACTCATAGATCATTCCTTAAACTGATTCTTAGGCACGAATCGCTTGCTGAGCCACAAAAATAAAAACAAAACAAACAAAAAAAGAAAAAACGCTCGGCTCATTTAATCAAGGTTGTGAAAACCCAAACTTCTGTCGTGTATAAAAAATGCCAATGCATATACTTTGACCTACTCAATTGTCTCGTCTCTGAACGAAGCATATGTCACCAATCTACAGTGAGATTTGGAAGCCCCGTGTCAAAGACAACAGCTCAATATTCTTCATAGATTTCATACACTTAATATGAATACCTCAACACTGGCTTTTCTTTGTTTATTTTTCCCAATTTAAACCTCATGGAAAATGAAAACCAACTCTACTTGACCTCACTCCGCGGCTCCGCCTGCACTGCTGCAAAATGTCACACACTTCACTTGCAGCGTCTTGCATCTTCGATTACTTATTCCACACATCTCATTTCAACCCAACAATGCCTTCCACTTCGGTCCAGACCTATACAAAGGACGACAAGGTCGGAGAAGGTACATATGCTGTGGTATACGTCGGAAAACAGGTGGAGACCAATCGTAAGATCGCCACTAAGGAGATTAAAACTGGGTTATTCAAAGATGGCCTTGACATGTCGGCAATACGAGAAGTAAAGTACCTTAAAGAGCTCCGGCACCCCAACGTGATCGAGCTTATTGACGTATTTATGTCACATGATAACAATTTAAACCTTGTTTTGGAGTTCTTGCCCTGCGATCTCGAGGTGCTAATTAAGGATCAATCCATTGTGTTCAAGTCCTCTGATATCAAGTCGTGGTTACTCATGACGCTCCGTGGATTGCACCATTGTCATCGTAACTTCATTCTCCATCGAGACTTGAAGCCCAATAACTTGCTTTTGGCCCCCGACGGGCAGTTGAAAATCGCTGATTTTGGCTTGGCCCGTGCCTTCGGAAATGCAAACGAGGACTTCACACCCAAAGTAGTCACCCGCTGGTACCGGGCCCCCGAATTACTTTTTGGTGCGAAGCATTATACGGGGGCCGTAGACATCTGGGCAGTTGGTATTATTTTTGCCGAGCTTATGTTAAGAACACCTTATCTTCCGGGAAAAGACGATGTGGACCAGCTTGAAGTGACGTTCAAGGCCTTGGGGACGCCCACAGAGCACATTTGGCCAAACGTTTCCAACTTGCCTTTATATAATGCCTTGCGTGTTTACCCGCTTCCGTCAAGACAAGAGCTTCGGAACCGATTTAGTGCTGCTACGGAGAAGGCATTGGACTTGATGATAGCTATGACCCAACTCGACCCTTCCAAAAGATGTGATCTGACCCAAGCCCTCATGAGTGATTATTTCATTGAACTGCCGTTAGCCACGCCTTTTGAAGATCTTCCTACAAAGAATTCGGGCTCTGATGCAAAGAGACGGAAGGTAGAGTAGCGGCTGGGTCATCTAAATCTAAGGGTCGATCATTTACATGGGTGAATAATACCTTCCTTTTTAAGAAGTGCACATTCATCGATACACTTGAAGGAGGTAGAGATATGCCTGTATTCTAAAAAAAGACTGTTCGAGCACTCTAATTTCACTATTATGTTGGCCGGCAAAGTCAAAGTGATACGAGTGTTGGAACCAAGTGATTATAATGCAGTTCTTCTGCTGAAAGTGGACCTTCTCTAGTTTTGGCTCAACTGCACTCATGTCTTTCTTACCCAACCTGTGCTTTACTTGTGGTAAATATCCCTCACATGCTCCGCGATAGCGAACGAAGAAGTTAATCCCGGACTTTCTATACCGATCAAATTGACGAACCCGGGGAAACCGTCTTCTTCTCTAACATAAAAGTCACTAAACAGCTTCAAACTGTCTTCCATAGACTGCAACTTCGGCCGGAACCCCGAATAAGACGGTTTGATTTCCTCAAGCTTGATATTTGGGAGGTATGTGGCTATAGCTTCTCTGGCACCTTCCAAGTTTCTCACAGTAACGTCATAGTCCAAGGAATTTGCGTCGGATTCGTCTACCCACTCTAAATCAGGGCCAAAGCGTATCTGGCCTCCCAAGTCAAAAGTCATATGTGTCCCCAACCCCGTGGCATTATGTTGTGGACATGGGTAGATTAATCTGGAAGTGATTTGCTTCAAAGAAACAGGCACTTCAGGCAGATACGAGAAATAATTGCCTTTGGCAAAATAGCTTTTGAAGTGCCTTGATGGTGGTAAAAGCATATTGGCGATCTTTGGTGCGTGAAGACCGGCGCAATTAACAACGTTTTCTGCTGATATAGTAAATGGCTCCGCTGTGCCCATTTCGGTACAGGAAACGACATATTTTTGATGCAGTGAGCGGTGTTCTATACTATCTACTCTTGTATTTATGGCGAGAGTGCCCTCGGTGGATTCAAACTGCGTCTGAAAGTACCGAGTGAGGTCATGGGACGATATGATGCCGGTGGTGGGCGAGTCAAGGACTCCATATTCTGCTCGAATCATAGGGTGTATTTCCTTAGCTTTGGCGGAAGTTACAAAGCTTGTTGGAACTGAGAGAGCCAAAGCATTTTGTCTGAGCTTCTCTAGATACTCCCCTTCAGTCTCACTCTGTGCTACAATCCACTTCCCACACTTTCGGTAGGGCACTTGCATCGGGTCTAGCTTCTCGTATATGAGATATTTGCCGCGGATACAAAACCGTGCCTTCAACGAGGTGGGCGGGTAGTAGATCCCGGCGTGTATCACCTCAGAGTTTCGACTGGTTGTTTCCATGCCTAACATTGAATGTTGTTCTAAAAGCGCGACATTATTTGACGACACTTGCTGCAATTCACTTGCTACTGCTACACCAACAACACCGCCGCCGATGACAACATGAGAAAAGTCTGCACTGTGACGCAGAAGAGAAGAAAAGCTTCTATGAAGCGAACGCATATTAGGTTATGGTGTATATTTATGAGACGCATCAGACGAGACACAACAAGTCGAAAGCGCGAGCTTACATGCCAGAACATGCATAAATATTGAGATACTGGTCAGATACATGAGATTCAATTGGGATTCAGCAAATATATCAAATCGCTTTGGAGCATAAAAATTAGTGTTCGATATCTATAATTACGGGAAAAACTAACACTAATGAAAAATCTCAAACTACGAAATTAAAAGTTGTAACCTAATTAGAATATAAGGTTTTGCTCCAGTAACAGCTAAAGGACCTGGGCGGCCTAAGTCTTACTCTTGCCTCAATCTCACTAAAATGCGAACAGATCTATTCTCTAGAGATGAGAAATATACGAGAAGCCGTTATATCGCAAAAACAAGGCAAAATTCTCTGGGCAGCCTTCATATGAGTTTTCATGTCTGATGTCAGGGCTCGTATATCTGAAATATGCATAAAGTGAGATCTTCTAGTGAAACCAGTCTGGCCATCCAACACTTCGGGTAGGAAAGCCGGTCATTATATACTTAGAGCTGACAAAGGGTCACTTAAACAGAATGTAGTAATGAGTGCAAATCAGCTGTATAATTTCCTAATGCAGGTTGTAAATGCGTTGCACCATCATTACGACCACATCATTGTTGGACACTCGATCACAGCTTGCCTAAATGAGAAGTCTCGAATCTGATTGACAAAATACAAACGTTCAAAAAAAAAAAAATGAAACAGACTATCTACACTATTTGAACAAGACTTAAAAAATGAATGGTGCCCCAGTAGGAGTAAATTCAAGAGGAAGCAAAATTGGACCGGTTATTCTCAACAATGATAAATTAAGCTTAAACTGTCATGGCATATTGATGAATACAATAAGTTTTTTTTTTTTTTTTTTGAAAGAAACATCATATTGCAGAATGTCACTACGACGAGCTCTCACCCCGCACAGTAACGCAAAAAACTATAGAACTATAGAAAAAACCTGCAATAGATCGCAACCTCACTTCAGGCGCTCAAGACAAGCCCAAGCACGAAATTCCCCTCCAGTGGTTACACTGTTAAAGAACCTCTACCCAAAAAGAGATCAACCTCTTGATCTGATTTCTGAATACCCCTTGTCATCGG
>JAJMGV010000077.1:0-62790 GCA_030582695.1 [Candida] golubevii
CGAGGCCCACCAGCTCATGATGTTGCCTGTCCCTGATACCGCCAGTCTCCGTGAGCTTGTGGCGATTAATCACGGGCTTTTGGTGGCCCTTGGCGTGTCACACCCAAGCCTTGAGGAAGTACGGATCATTACGGAAAAGCACCAGCTTGGCGCCACCAAGCTTACTGGTGCTGGTGGCGGCGGCTGCGCAATCACCGTCATGGATGAGTCTGTATCTGACGACAAGGTGAGTGCCGTTTGCGCTGAGCTTGTGCTGAAGGGATTTGAGACATTCGAGGCCACGCTCGGCGGAAAGGGTGTGGGTATGCTTCGGGCGGCGGATTGCGACGACAAGGCTGTGTTTAGTGCAGACTTGCTCCTGGCGCTTGAGACGAGAGAGGATGTTGAGCAGGCGGTGGGAGCCTCACACTTAAGTGGATGGCGGTTCTGGTGAGGGGCTGTTGTTTTGATGAGTGATGTTGTTGGAGTTGGCTATAAGTGGAGCATGAGCGGAGGATTTGCCTGTTCCGAAACATTGTCAAAAAAGAGACCATGATGGCAAATGGCTTGGAATGAGTGCTTATGTCATCGTTATTGATATAAGAAGAACCTTCGGGTGGTGACGTGGGCACTTCACATGGTGAAGAAACGGCATCGGCAAATGGTATTGATCAAGGTGGTCCCAAAGCGGTAGGGTTGAAGAACTACTCTTTGAAGTCTCTCTAAACAGCCTGTGACTTGCAATTAACCCATTTGCACCTTCAAACGATGTTGCTATAGTACAGGGCAATTGATCGTGGTGGTTTCCGACAGACCTTCCTGTCCCCTTTCCAGTCGAACACACCATCCCAGACTTTCTTGTTGCTATGTACATGGACTACTGCAAAAGCACCCGCCAACTGTGACCCGCTACTTAAATACCCCTGTTGAACTCGACCTCAGCGATTTCATCTCCTTTCTTATCCTTCAACCCATGAAACTGTGGCTCGAGTGCCAGCGTGGAAATGGTCCGTCTTTGCGGGAACACCGCCAAGGCAAATGGCAACGCCACAAGCGAAGTGGCGAAAATCAAGCCGATGTTGACGGCTGTCTCCACAAGCTTCGATTTTCCCTTGAGCAATCTCGACTTCTGCAACTGCACCAACATCAAAGGCGGAAGAACCATGATCGGCGTGGCATTGATGACCCTACTGGCCGCAGTTTCACCCACAGCATGCAACGCCGCCGCTTTGGACGACCCCAATTCGGACCCTGTCTTATCATACACGGTGATGCCCTTTTTCAACTCCTCACTGCGCATCAAAAACACGTTGGCCACGCCTGCCGAAACCACTGCTGCGAAAGGCACAAGCCGTCCCAACACCGTTCTGGTGGCGGGCAGAACTCTCTTCAAACGTGGGACAATGGCATTGAGACCTAGCGCTACGGAACATGATGCTGTCACAGCCATGGCATAGTTGGTTGCAATCTGTTTGGTGGTCAATGGGTGGCTTTTGTTGGCGTTGGAGATGTTGATGGCCACGTTCAACGACTGGTTGGCGATTTGCCAGAAAAGCGTGCCTGCCGTGCCGAGCCCGGGCGTCAACATGCCGGCAGTGACTACAAGATTCAGCAACACGCACAGACTCATGCGGAAGGGCAAGAGCACCGTTTCACCCGTGTCTGGGTGAAGGGTCAGGTCCAAGATTTTCTTGTTGCGCCAGAGTTCGGGCGTCATGCTTGTTACCACGCCATTCTTGTAGTCCCACACCGACCTCTTGGCGCGTTCCACGTCGGCAGCAGAATTAAGAAGCATCGACGGGTCGGAGATATCTGCGCAATGACGCACTCGGCCGAGGTATGTGGACAAGTCGTACTTCGAATCGGGAAGTGGCACGGGGCCTGGAATAGACGACGCCATATCAGAGACGGTTGTGAGGCGAATTTTATGGGGTTTGGATGGTTTTCGCTCTTTTCGATGAGGATGCACTGAGATGTAAATTTCCAAGACGTGGGCCGAGTCAGGGCCGGTGGTGCAGGTTGAAAATTCGGTGCAGCGTCCGTCAGAGTCTCACTGGACCAGCCCGCGCGGCACGGGCCCCGATGATGATTAGAGGTGGGGACGCCGGTTCAGGACAACGATGTAGTATTAAGGAATTCTCGATTATAAAAAGTCAATAACTGCTCTTTTTTTCTTTATTTTGATGCTGGATGTTTTAGTGGAATTGTGGGTACTCTTCTAGATTTAGGCTCAATTTCGCTGTAATTACCATTTTTGGTCTTTTATAGGTTTTGAAAAAGTATTGGCTGCGAACAATGAAATGTTATTTGAGTGATTTAGCCGAGATTTAAAGTGGAAAAACGGTCAACTTTGAAAAATTGCCAATAATAATAAAAAAAAAAAAAAAAAGAAAGAGGAAAAGAGAAAAAAGGACGCCTTAACCATTCAATGCCTTTCCTAATTTCAGTGCTTGTGGCTGTTTTCTCTTGTGCAAACCCAACAGTGCAAGTATGGAAGATTTCGATAAGATAAACAGGGTCAGAAAGTCTTCAAAGAAACAAAGTGTAGCCTCACAACTCAGGCCCCTAAGACTACAGTATTTTCCCTTATTCATTCCATTGCTTGGTGAAATCTGATTTCTTCAATGCAATACCGTTCTTATTTTTCATTTTCTCTGTTCGTGCCGTGTTTCATCACGACGACTCAATGAAGGCGCACTAGCACCGGCCCCATATTCCCCGTAATCCACTACGCGCGTTCATGAACAACTTCTAAATTTCCATCCTTACATGCATCTAAACTCTTGTTTCCTCAGTCGTCCGTGGAGCCCGGCGTGTAAATCCAGCAACTACAAAACCGAGCTGGGCACGAATCTCTACTGAAAGTGGGCCTGCCTACACTTTACTTGGTTCTGGATCCCAACTACTAGCACCAGTGCAGCTCAAGTCGACGTCATTATACCTGACTTCAATCTGTGGTGAGTGAACGCTGACGGACGGCAAATCTTCTCATCAACCGTGTCTCGTTGATATAGCTACTGCTATTTTTCTTTGCTTTTTTTTCTTTCATTGTAACATCAGCACATGATCAAGGGTATAGGTGTAGACTTAGTGAAGATCTCGAGGATCAAGCGGATTCTTGAAAGCGCTCACAGGGAGCGTTTCTTGAGACGGGTATTACATAACTCAGAGCGTGAGAGCCTACAGAGGCTTCAGTCAAGTCGGAAAGCGTCAGAGTTTGTGGCAGGCAGTTGGGCAGCAAAAGAGGCCGTTTTCAAGACCTTAGATAGTACAGACCAAGAGCAATTCATGTTTAGAGAGTGGTACCGTTTCAAAGAGGGGAAAAAACCTGGAATACACTGCGAGAGGCGGATAGGCAACAGCGAGTTTCTTCTTTCCATCTCTCACGATGAAGATGTATTGGTAGCAACAGTGTTACGACAAGAGAGTAAATGAGAGCAGAAAGAGGAAACACTCGTTAAGGGGATACTGAACGGGGAAAGGACAGTAGTATTTCATGGGCCAGCTTTTGGAAACGTATTCAAGGAGACTTCTGCTCAATGGTAAGCGCAAGTGGTTTACAGAGGCTTATAATACCTCATACTGAGTTTTTTTCCGGTGTCTTACAAAAGCCAAATTCATGGGACAGATCTTTTGATTCTCTCTGAAATTCGCCTTTCTCTAACGATGCCACCCTTTCTTTCTGCACACCCAAATCCTACCCAAAGCCTTACTCACATACAATATCTTACATTATATAGCTAGACACAAGCCCGCCGAAATTACTCCCATTCAACAGTGGCAGGAGGCTTCGAGGTGATGTCATAGGTGACACGGGCCACACCGTCAACCTCATTGACGATCCTCGACGCCACTCTCTTCAAAAAGGACGCCTCAAACACATACCAGTCGGCGGTCATGAAGTCGACCGTCTCAATGGCCCTCAATGCAATCACTTGCTCATACGTTCTTTGGTCACCCATGACTCCAACGGATTTGACGGGCAACAAAGCGGCAAATGCCTGCGAGATCTCCTTGTACAAGCCAGCGGCCCTGATTTCCTCAATGAAAATGGCGTCGGCCTCCCGGGCAATCTTCACCTGCTCCTTAGTGACCTCTCCCAAGACTCTGATGGCCAAGCCTGGCCCGGGGAAGGGGTGTCTCCACACCAAGTCATGGGGAACACCCAAAAGTTCACCCAAATGACGCACCTCGTCCTTGAACAACTCGCGCAAGGGCTCGATCAACTTCAACTTCATGTCCTCCAACAACCCTCCGACATTGTGGTGGGTCTTGATCGTTTGCGAGGGGCCCTTGAACGAAATTGACTCGATCACGTCTGGGTACAACGTGCCCTGCAACAAGTACTCGATGTCCTGGCCCAGTGCAGGCTTGATCTTGGCGGCCTCATCCTCGAACACGTGGATAAATGTGTTGCCGATGATCTTCCGCTTCTTCTCTGGGTCCGTCACACCTTTCAAGCGGCCCAAGAACAACTCCGACGCGTCCACCACGGTCAAGTTGATGCCCAACCCCTCGGTCAAGGTCTTGTGCACCGACTCGGTCTCGTTCTTTCTCATGACTCCGTTGTCGACATAGATGGCATGGAAACGGTCTCCGATAGCGTCCTTCATGATCTTGGCACCCACTGTCGAGTCCACACCGCCGGAAACGGCTCCAATAACCTCTGCCGTGGGTCCAACAAGCTTCCGGATGCGTGCAATCTCCGTGTCGACAAAGTTCTCCATGGACCAGTTGGTGTTGGCCTTACAGATATCAACGGCGAAGTTTTTCAACAACGTCTTGCCGTTGACCGAGTGGGTCACCTCCGGGTGGAACTGGATGCCGAAAATCGCCTCCTTTTCATGGGCAATCGCACAGTAGGGCGAGTTGTCCGAGGTGGCCACAGTTCTGAACCCCGTGGGCAACGCATGCAACTTATCACCATGGGACATCCACACTTGCGAGTGGTCAACGCCCTCGAAAAGCGGGCACGCCTTATCTTCGACGTTCAAAGTGGCCGGGCCATACTCGCGCTTCTCGCCACGGCCGACATTCTTGCCGTTGATCCAGGCCAACTCTTGCATGCCGTAGCAAATGCCCAAAATCGGCACGTTCAACTTGAACACGTCGTGGTCCACGTGGGGCGCGTCCTCGGCATACACCGAGTAGGGTCCGCCGGACAAAATGACTCCCTTGGGTTTCCACGACAACTCCAGGATTTTCTGGGTGCATGGCAACATTTCGGCGTAGACATTGAACTCACGCAATCTTCTGGTGATCAAGTGCGAGTACTGCGACCCGAAGTCGAGCACGAGAATGGTGTCGAAGACCTTGCAGACCTCGACGGGCACATCGTTGAGAGCGTCGGCGGCTGTCATTTTCTGGGGGATGTGGTGAGGGAGGGGTGGTTATTTTGGGATGGCGAAAGCGAAAAAAAGGAGGGGTTTGAAGTTATTGTCTTGTCGCTTTTGATTTTTTTCCACGCGAGCGATGAGGAGGTGGTGCCAGGTGAATTAACGTTTTGGCCTGGCGCGGCCCGTGCAGGAACACTTGAGAAACGAGTCAGTGGAGTGGAGTGGTTTGTAAGAAGTAGTTCGTCTTTGTGGGATTTCTCGTAGAAAGTGAGCTTTTTTTTCGCAAAGGTATTCTGAATATGTACTATTTTCTTTACCCCTCATAGTTTTGCCTTTTCCTGGGGTTCAAATCATATGCCTTGCCCTCTGGCCACTTTTCACCAATTTGGCCGGGCCAGCCGCGGCTTTGCCGTGAGTCTTTCGGTCTCCTCAGGCTTGTCAGCACTCAGCACTCAGCACTCAGCACTTACTACTCAGGACCAAGGTCAACGCGAATCAGATACTCGGTGCGGATTTGCACCCATTCAAAGAACCACCGGACGTCAGCTTTGCTCAACAAATATTTGCTGAATATAAAACAAGAAAACTTTTCTTGAAAAGGAACTCCGATCTACCATAAAAGCGAAAGCAAAGCGAATTCAAAGGCAAATACATTTAGTTGGTGTCTCATTCCTTTTGCAATCGCAACTGACCAAGCCATAAGTTGGCCCTAGCTATCCCCGTTTCGCTAGACTAAACGCCCCCAAAATCGCTAACAACTATTTCTATCCTTTTTGCTCATCGGCAACATTTCTGTTCAAGTTACTCATCTTTTTAGCAGGCTTACACGAATCCACTTCATTTACCCCAATATCTTAGCTGACCCCGAGAACAGCCCATCATCTTCGCCTGAGTTGTTTCTAAAACAAGTACAGTCTCTTTTCAACTACGTTGTGACCAACGTTTTTGTTGTCGTGTTAATTCTAGTGGCGTTTGTTCGGTTTGACAGGCCTGCAACAACAGAATAACCACAACTCCGAAGAAATTCAAGACACAGGCATTTTCTAAAGTGTTCTCTGATAACAGCACATATTAAGGCTGAAACAGGAGGCAGTGACAAGAACCCTGGTGAAATCCCTTTACCTGTCAGTTTCTGGTGGCCTTAGGGCCAGAACCGAGTGTTTCTAATTGATAATCAAGCAAAGTTTCATGAGACTGTTGCCGCCTCCTAGACGCACCCGGCGGCGACAGTGGCGTGCGTTAAAGCGATGTTTTGGATCGATGCTCTGGACCCACAAACGTTGGTCGCCTGGAGAGTTGGTAACCAAACGTAATACGGTGTCGAGAATCCGGCGCTCGCGGTTTGGCCGGTTACGTCGTTCCCGGCTTAATAGCATCAGGATGTTGCGGCGAACATTTTGAAAAGAAGAATTCAGGAAAAAGGAGAGAAATTGGCTAGTTTGCCCACATTTGAAGTATATGTGGTGGTGGTAAATAAGGCTCGGTGCGCAGGTTTATTACATGATGTAAGGAGCGAATGCAACGGTTGCAACCTCTTCGCAACAAGAGCGCAGCATGGGAATTACATAGTGGAAGTCAAGCTGGGAGACATAGGGACTAGCAATAGTCTTTGTGAATGACTAACAGAAGACCAATTATGTACAGAACCAAAGATTAATTCGAGACTTTTTTTCAACTTCTTAGTTTTTTCCTTTTCCTTCTCATTTTGCATTCATTTCGTCCTCAGTGAGGTCTCTCACAGACTCATACGACGAGGCTCTCTGAGTCTCTGAGAGCGAGGTTTGAGTCCATTTCGCTCGTTCGCTTCAGTCTTGCAGCCAACAAAACGACCAAACAAGAGCCATAACCTTCCAGAACCAACCGAAAGAAACTCAACGCCTTTGGAAATCTCCGTTCTTTCACTAAAAACTCAAGTATTGTGCTCTCAGACTTTGTCTCTTTTTTTCCCCAGATTTGCTTCTTTCCTGATTTCTTCCCTCTTCCCACTCCGTTCTCCCGTTCGCACTACTGAGGCGGCCGGCCCTACTGACAGCATTTTTTCGCGGCCTCGCTGCGCATCGCATCGGCATCTCTATCTTCACTTAGATACTCTCCAGAACCCGAAAATACCCTCTACAAAACCACAAAACTACTCCATATCATGTCTGAGACACAGATCAAGGTCCGTTTCTTCACCAAAGAGGAGGACGAGACGCTCCACGCGCCTGAGGCGCCTTTGTTTGTGCCCACGTCCTTGAAGCGGTTCGGGTTGTCTGAGGTGGTGAACCATCTCTTGGAAAAAGCCGAGGCAGTACCGTTCGACTTCTTGATCGACGGAGTTTTGTTGCGCACGTCCTTGGACGAGTACTTGTTGAAGCACGGGCTCTCTCCGGAGGCCACGCTCCAGATTGAGTATGCGCGTGCCGTTCTCCCGCCTTCTTTTTTGGCCTCGTACAACGATGAAGATTGGGTCTCCAGTATAGACACCATCCATCACGATTCGGCTGCGGTCAAATACCAACGTGGCGCCTCTCTTAACTCGCCGCTTATTTTGGCCGGGTCATACGACGGCGTAGTGCGAACTTACAACATGTCTGGACAGGTGGAAAAGCAGTATGTGGGCCATCTGGCCCCAGTCAGAGCCGTTCAATGGGTATACGCGAATCGAATTGTCTCTGGAGGCAACGACAGACAAGTGAGGTTGTGGAAAACCGCGGGCAAGACCGGCCAGGCCCATGAAAACGACAATGATGATGATGAAGAAGACGACGACGACGGCGCTGAGACCGAGTCCGGCAAGACGTTGGCGATTCTCAACGCCCACAAGGCACCGGTGGTGAGCCTCGCAGTCAACCAGAAAACACACCGGATTTTGTCTGCCGGAAGCGACGGCGTGGTGGCCGTTTGGTCTACCGTGCCCAAGGAGATGGACGTGGTGGAGCCGTATACAGTAGACGGCTCAGGAGCAGGGGCTCTGTCGTCGGTCAAAAAGAGACGGAAGATGGCGTTGAAGGATTCCAACGTCAGGCATAGGGCGCCATTGGGGCTCTTGGAGAGCCACTTGCTGCCTGTGGAAGGTGTTGTGTTCAACGAGAACGACTCGTCCGTGGCATACTCGGTGTCGCAGGACCACTCCATCAAAACATGGGATTTGGTCACCTCCAGATGCGTCGATACCCGAAGCACGGGCTACGCTTTGCTCTCGGTGGTGCATCTTCCGGGCGTGAACCTCATCGCCTCGGGATCTTCGGCCAGACACATCAACTTGCACGACCCCAGAACACAGGCAGGCGCCACGGAGATGCAGGTGACCAAGCTTTTGGGCCATACCAACTTTGTCGTAGACTTGGCTGCGTGTCCGACTAAAGACACCATGTTTGCCTCTGCCTCACACGATGGCACAGTCAAGGTGTGGGACGTGAGAGCTGACAAGGCCATGTACACGGTGACGCGAGAGCTGGGCAAGGGTAAGGTGTTTGGTGTTTCTTGGGACAAGGAGATTGGAATTGTCAGTGGAGGCGAGGATAAGAAGGTGCAGATCAATAGCAACCCGTCGACGCAAAGCTAAGAGGGGCGGGAGAAACGGTAGGTGAGTGAAGGAAAGGAGAGGAAGGCAGGGGAAAGGCAGAAGACATGCGGGAGAAGAGTAAAATGATAGGATGGTTCTGGAAAAGGTGGGTATCATGGGTGATGGTGTGACTGTGGGGAACGCCATTCTTTGCCTGCTGATGCCATTGATCTAAGTAATGATGGTTTGGACTGAAGAGTTTTTGTTCTGACACGAAGGGGAATTTGGTGGACAGCACCCGGGGCGGGAAAGGCACAAATACGCTGGGTGTTACTGCCCAGACCACGACGAGGAGCGGATCCAACTGTATATCTGCTTGTCTCAGCGTTTGGTAGTTGGGCCACGAAAGAGGTAATTCTCTGAGAAGTAGTCACGATACTCGTAATTGTTAGCGAAGCTGTTGGGATGGTTGAGAAGGCCGAGACAGAAGAGAAAGGCCAACTAGCGCGGACTTCATTCTGCGTTTTTCTTTGTTTCCTTACTCTCTTCATTCTTAGAATATTTTCATATTTTCACTTTGTTGAATCTTCACTAACCTCACGATCCTCACTTTCTTCCCTTTATTGACTCTCTTGAATCTCTTAATTCTCTCCACTCCGTCATTCTCTCCGTCCCCTCCCTCTACTTTCTTGCCCGATTGGATTTATGTGCACTGGTCCACATGGATATCCCATAAAAACCCTGCCATAAACTTTGCCGGTCTGTCATATACCCCAGAAGTCCACTTCCAGGAAGCGTGCTTCGAGCAAAGTCGGCATTGGGTTCCTCAATAGTGTTCAAGGCGTGTGTGTCTACCCAGCCCATGGTTTTTCTAATGTGTTTGATCTCAGCTGCATTCAACTCCGCTTGAGCGGCACTGCCATACTTGAGCGGGCCAAAATTGACCCAATAGCCGTTTTGGTTGGGCGACTTCTTTAAGGGTGCGGCAAGTTGGTTAATTTGGTCGAAATAGTCCATGATATTCTCTGCAGTGTCGATGAAAAATGCCGTCACAACTACCACCGTATCGTACTTATCACGGTCAGGAATAGCAAAGTACCGAAAATCATCGAGATGTAGATGCAAATTTGATGGCTGCTTCAAGCCAGCTGGGATCATGGTCTCCCGAAATTGGGCTTCGGTAGTCAAGAAGTTCGATGTGGTATGGATGTGAGGATATATTTTGTGTGAAGAAGTAGACGCTGGCAGATAAAGAAGCTGATTGCACGCGTGCATGAGGCCACTAAACTCCACCGCATGAACGGCCCCGTAATTTCTGTGGATGGCCACTTCATGAGCAACGCGTCCTAGACCTGATCCTGGAATTACGATACATGTGCTGGACGCGTTTTCAGGAGCAACCAACGAGTCAAGCTGTGATGTGATATAATGCAACATGGGAGCAATTTCCTGCTCGCCGCTGGGGGCCCAGTCCCGGACAAAATGGCCAAGTGACTCTGTCACACGGTAGTTACTGGTAGATGTGTTTTGAGACCCCATTTTCGAAGCGGTAAGCGCTGCAAGCGACCAAGTTCCGGACTCTGCCGAATCTAGGCCGTACTCGTGTTGCACAGACTCAATCACCGCATCGAAAACGCGCTGGTTCTTTTCGATATGCTTGTCAATTTGCTCTAGTTTAGTCATGTACCCGGCGTCGTCACATAGCCGTTGTTGCCGCCATGACATCATCTTGTATAAGCGACGGCGGCGGTCGTTGGCTCTCCGTGAGTTATTACAGTACTCCCGTAGCGACACGAGCGCCTCCAAGAGCTCTGTTTGCGATCCTTGAGCCAACTTCTGGAAACGGGTGTTTTGTCCACCTCCAAGCACAGGTTTTTGGCGGAGAAACCCAAAAGTGCGGCGGGATCTGGCCTCGTACGCTTGTATTGAGCTTCGGACAAGCCCCTGGAACGCCGCTGTCCTCGAAATCATGTTGGAAAACACAAAAACTGCCGCCAATATAGGGAGTTTAGAGTCACTGGGAGACACTACAGAGAGGGCAAGATAGACAGCCGAGGATGTGAGTACCAGCCGTGAAACAAGCGCAGAATCAGAGAGCGAAGAGTCCATTACCCGAGAAATAAAACAACAAAAAAAAAAAAAAATACAAACTGTTCTTCAAGGTCTCAAAAGGTGCTTTATATTGCCGGATCGGAGGAACAGATTGTTGGTGGTTATGGGTGTCAGGAATATGCGGGTGCGAATGCAGGAGTCTGAAAGAATGCGGTCGAAAAAAAAAAAAAAAAAAGAAGTATAACGAGTAGAGACTGATTAAAAGAGCTTGAAGAAAATGAATCAAGAGCCCATGTTTCTGAAGCAAAAGGGAAGAAAGTGAGAATGAGGAGAAAGGCGAAAAGAAAATAACGAAAAAAGGGAAGAACTAAGAGAGATAACGCGAAGAGAACAACCTGGACTGCTTTCCCTTGCAGTGTATATGGTGGCAAATGGTTCACAGTGCACAAGTACATCGTGACAGTAAGTTGAAGTGTCGATATAGAATTCAAATTACGGAATATAGGAAAACAACAACAAAAAAAAAAGAATAAAACTGTTATGGATAGGTAAGACCTGTCGAGGAAAAGCTCATACACTTCTAGTTCCTCCTACTAATACGATAATAGCTTGAACAGAACTATTAGGCTAAAACGATTTCGCTGCATCTTCTCTATATTAGACACTACGTACGGGCAAGAAGAACTTTATCAATTTTAGCGACTAAAGTGACGCAAAAATAAGAACAAAGATAAGGTAAAAAGACCAATATTGGCCAACATGACTGGTCGGCACCCTATTGACAGAACGCGTCTTTGCCGGAACAAGAATCCATTATCTAGAATCTTACACATTATAGAGCAGTCTTCAACTGAAACACTTTCCCCACCTGACTTCAATCACTTTGGAACGAAGTTGGTGTAATCTCTTGTTCTTTTAAAAAATGTCACCAATGATTGAACCAGCCAGGCCAGGCTCAGTCAGTAAAATATGTAAGAGGAATTTCGTACCCAGGCAATTTTGAACCTTTACACCTAACTTTAAAAAAAGGTAAAAGCTATCTATCAGCAGTTTGAGCTTTTGCCCGAAAGTTGGTCGTGCCCATCACTTTCATATTTTTGGCTGCAAATGCTGCACACGAAACACCCGCATTGTCATGTCCAAATCCAGCAGTTTTTTCTCTCACCTGAAACGGAGATCCAAGCCATAAAAAAAGTCCTACTCCTTCCCTACTGCGCTTATATAATTGGGGCCTCGCACCACCATCTTTTTCTTATCAGCTTAAAACATTAGCCGGGTTTGCAGCCACAAAGTTTAATTGAGCCATCTAGACACAACCACTTTCTTTTGCAGCTAATCGTTTCTCATTGACTGACCGCACTCAAAAGACTTGACTGGTGCAGCCAGTTTTCAAATTTCGCGAACCCGCACTTCAAATAAAACAGGCCGAGTTCAAGTTATCTTGATTTTGTTTCATAAGATACTGCCATTTCAACCTAACCCTTATCATATCATCTGTGGCTCTGCAGAATGACGGAATTATGTCAAATCCTCTACTCGGAGGAGTACAGCTCCACTATGGCCGAGCTTCGGAAATCGCTCGAGGAAAAAGCTTATACTGAGGATGCATTGGTGCTCACGGAAAAGGCTTTGGGTCTTCTTGCATCCCACTATACGACGTGGCATTACCGCTTTGACATTGTCACGCGGCTTGGGAAGGATTTGTTTGAAGAGCTTGATTGGTGTGAAGTTGTGGCGTTGGATAACCAGAAAAACTACCAGATCTGGAACTATCGTCAGCGTGTAATTGAAGAGATCATGAGTCGGCCCGCCTTGGCTGCAAAGTTCCAGCACAAACGGGAGTATCCGATCTTGGATATGATGCTTGAACAAGACCCGAAGAACCACCACGTGTGGTCATATAGAAAGTGGTTTGTCGAGCGGTTTTCTCTTCATTCCGATGTGTCTGAATTGGCCTTTACGACGAAGCTCATAGATGCCGACGTAAGAAACAATAGTGCATGGACCCACAGGTTCTTTTTGCGCTTTAAAAGTGGCGAGCCACTGCCCACCGTGGTTACTGAGGAAGTCGATTATGTCAAGAACAAGATTGATTTGTGTCCGCAAAATCCATCGACTTGGAACTACTTGAAAGGCATTTACAATGAGGCAAAGAGAGACTTGTGCGAGCTCAAGGATTTTTGCCTTACCTATGGAAATGCAGAGAAGAATATTGTGTCCTCGTCTTTCGCATTGGAGTTGCTTGCTAAAATTGCTCTTGTTGAGGGAGCTACTAATGATGCTGATCGGATCTACGAAGCTCTCGCGGAGAGATTTGACCCAATTCGGAAGAACTACTGGAATTATCTCCGAGATAAACTACCAAGCAACTAGCTTTGCAGACGGTGAATATGGAGAGCTTTCTTAAGCAGAATATTCTAGAATGTCTGTATGAGTTGTTCCTCAAAGGGCTTGTTTTCTTTTACAGTTGTCCTTGTTCTGAATAACTTGAAAGCGGAATAACTTTTTATTTGACCTACTAGTTGAGTATAAAGCAAGCATTGAGCTTTCGCTGAGCAAACATGAAGGTTTTGTTTGATGGTACGTGATTTATGTGGACTATTGGAAAACGACAAGAAGAATGAAGAGAACTACTATGTGTATTGATTCCTGAACAGCTGGTAGATTAAAGGGATCGTTTGGATCGTCTTTGCTGCAATATAGTCAATTCTTGCAGGGCTTCGAGAATGACCATAATGTGATCATTGTCTGGGCATTTCTGATGATTTTACAAGAAAAAAACAACGATACGGGCCATTTGTGTTTCAACCAGACAATGATTGACCCACGAACTGTTCAGCACTCAAAGGCAGGGGCCGAGGAAGCCACGTCTCCCCGCAAAAATCACGGATTATTGATACCAAGAAGAGGTAGGAAAAGGATGCTCAAAGAGATTCTGCCTCGTTTGATCCTCGAGAAAAACGTCAAACGTACACGTAAGCCACCACGTCAATAAAAGGCGGATGGCCCGCTTTCTCGTGTGAAGTTTCAAGGTTGAGGTGTGATTTTAGCAGCGTATATAATCGTATGATTAAAAATCTATTTCTTGGCTGTGGCAGTGAATAGGACAAAAAAATTATTTTTATTGGGGAATCCGCTGCTGTGACGTTTGGGGTCCAGTTACCCCTTACAAGTGTTAGACAAGATCACTCCGCCTAAGACAAACCCATACATGACTCCCAGGATAGCAAAGAGACATAAAACCCACTGTATTATTTTAAAGGGTAGGTCAAGCGGGATATGTCTGCCGGGCCCCGGCATGCTTAGCATCAGACCATCTTCAAGTATTCTGTACTTTGCGCCATTTATTTGAGCAGAATTCGTAGACATTATGTGAGCTTGCTTTGCCAAAAAGACTGTCTCGAAATAAAACTTGTTGAATTGTGGTCAGATGCGTTTAGAGAATTTCTTGGTTGCTACTTAGATGTTTAGCCCGAGAATTCGTGCAGAGTGTGCCATGCTGCGCCTGCCTTCAAGAACAATGGAGGTGGAATTTTATGGATTTGGACATTCTTCAAACACATTGGCTTGCTTTCCTCGCAAATTTTTCTAATTGGGAGTATGAATTGAAGATATCAGACGGACTTGACTCTTTAGTTTACTAATACATTATGAGATTAATCTTTTAAGCGGGCTTGGTGCCGGCTTTGTTGGCTAGTTTTGTTACTTTGCAAAGCTATTGTGAAAATCTCATATTCTCTATTGTTATTTCTCGCGGGATCTGCGGAAAGGGATGAGTCGTATTGGAATTCCAAGAAAATGTAGTTACAATTTTACTCAAAGATAAAACTTTACAAATATGTTTCGAGGTTTCCCAAGTACGAGCAGCACGATAGCACGACAACCTGCTGTGCGGTACGCCGGAAATGAAACGCAGAGGCATGCCAAGTCCCAGATGTTCTGGATTGTCGTTGTGTTGCCGTACGTTTTGTTCTTCTTAGCCATTGGGGCAACCTACTTCTGGCTTGACCTCATTCGAACGCTAGTATATCCTCCGTACCGGCCTTCTTGGACTAAAAGAGAAGCTAATATAGACATCAACTGCAACCCACCAACTTTCACCGCCTATTTCATTACAATGCTGGTTTTGTCTTTGATAACTGATATAGTTTTCTGGGAGATTCTTCTGTATAGCCGCAATGCTCTACCCGAAAAATTAACCTCAAACCTCATCTGGAACGATTATGAAGTCCTGCACTATCCGGAAAAGATTAAGCAAATGAAGAACCATTGTGCGTTTGTATTGGGTCATTTTTTGATGGACCTCTTTGTATCTCTTATGGTTGTGGAACGAGATCTCTCTAAAACTTTGAAATTCATCGGAGGACCGTATATGTTCAGATTTGCGCTTGAAGTTGTTCGTCTCGGAGCCGGTTTCTTGCTCAATGAAGCAGCACGATACAATAAAATGAACAGGTCAGAAAAACAAAAAAAAAAAAAAAAAAAAAAAGAGAAGGCAGGAAAATCGCAAATAATCTCTCTTCAACAAGATGTTCAGTCCTCAAGCAATTGTCATTTTCCATGGTCACTTGGCACTTCACGATTGTGCGATCTTCAATTTACCCGAGGAAATTTCATAGTTAATTGGTATCTGAACTCACCGAGTCTTCACCATGAGCGGCCTCAGCACACATGCCACAAAGTCAGGTTTGGATGTTAGAAAGGACGAGAGATGTATATTATACTGACATTTCTGCACTCAAATTAAGCGGGTTACTATTTCTCTGCTTGAACGAAGACAACACCCAAGTGCCAAAGGCATCTGGCACATTTCTGGTATGAGGTCGAACTTGGAGCGTATAGAAATTGTCCCCTTCTAGAATCAATAAGCCTACACCTCACTGAGTTCAGTTTACTGTGAGCCGAAGAAAGTGTCAAGGATAATCTGTACAAGCAAAGGTCTTCAAAAACCAAATAAGAATGTGTGTAGCTGCGATGAAACGACGCACGTCTGAAACTGCCTCGTTCGGCAAAACCGAAAGAAGCTGTTCTGAGGCGTAAACTACGGCGAGTTTCGACAGATTTTCGACAAAGTTTCATTCATTTCAGAAAAGAACAAAGCCTCTACTAAATAGTGACACAAACTTAACGTCCTGAAAGATGCTTTGGAAGATTGTGGCTTTTGGTTTTAGCGGTACACGAATAGGGGCAATGGTAGTGCGAGAGGCGAAATAGGCGAAGCTCGAACAGGGTGCCTCGCGCCAAAACAGGTTGAAAATCCGTGGAAAGATTCATCAAGTCAAGAAGCACTCAATAAAAATTTCCGACAACAAGATTATTGAATGTCCACCACATTAAGAGCGACAGTCATGGAAAATCCAGGCGCCGTATAAGAGATAAGGGGATAACTTCTGCGCCTTGTTTGAAATCTCGCATTACGCTCAGCGCCCAAATTACGAGTCTATGCTGTCGGGATATACCGTGTAAATATGTGGTAATTGCACAAGTCTGAGGGGAGTTTTCATACGGAGAAAGAAGAATCAACTAAGTTCTCATTCACTTTCACGAGTAAGCGAAAAATAAACAAGAAACCAATTGAATGAAGTGAGTTGAGGTAGGCTTGAAGGGGAAATATCAACAGTCTTCCTGGGAGTATGTTCCGCTTTGGGTAATCTTATTGGTAGCATCATGCAAGGAAATTGGGCCACGGACCCTCTTGCATTGGACCAGCATAAGTGCATCCTGGAATTGTTTGAATTGAAGCAACAACCTGTGGCATGCGCCTGTCGGTGACCCAAGGATTCAGTTGAAGGAGTCTTCCTTCAATTAGTACGAAGCTTTTCTTTTGCCAAGGCGATTCTTTGTCCGAAAACCAGCAAAAAGATTTCCTACACTAGGGGACCACTGCAGGCCGCATGATCGCCTCTACTTGAAGATCGCAAATGCAGGCACCTGCATTGGAGCCGTAATAACGCATGTGTTGTGTGAACGCGGTACCGTACGACGGTCTGAAGAGTCTAGACCGTGCCTTCAATGATCTAGTCGTGCGCTCGCGGATTTCCGGCTGCGCGCGGCAATAGACAGTGGTGGCAATGCGTGAACCCGCTAGACTCACGTCCATTAGCCTGTGGGAATTGACTGACCTTAGGCCATGTTTCAGGAATTTGTAAAATGCAAGAAGGAATCAAAAGAGATCTGAAACACCTCCTTTCATGATAAATAGAAAATAACTTTGCTCTGAAGTAACCAATTCTACGCCACTCTCAAAAGCCAAGAGGCTGAAATCTCAAAATCAAGGGAGGCCGGTGGCCCGGGGCCGCGTCCCGTTTCCCAGCGCGTAGCTCAAAAAAAAATTGCCGCCAAAACCTGTCGTGACTGGTTTGAAAGAACATAGGTCCGAATGGGTAATTCTAACAATTTTGGTTCGTTTGCGATCAGACAAGGAAGAAATCAAAGGTATCAAATCATGAAAGCTCTGTTTGAACTTTTTTAAAAATACACGGGTCGATTAGAATTTGCAGAAACCGGCGATTTGACATGCTGCTAATTGCAAGAACGGGCGCAGGTTCCACCAAATTAATGATAAAAGATCAACTGACGACCCGTAGGAGTAGGGCCCTAGACCCAGATACAGGGAAAGAAATCGATAAAATAACACATGTGAGTGTGAAACTGGCCGTGTGTTGAACAAGCCCGTAAGAGGCTTTATTGTGGCTACTGGTCTCAAACACGATTTGTAACAATGGGTCAAATTTAAAAAAATAAAAAAGGCAAACGAAAGAAAATGGACAGTTCACCACCTTTGACGGAGAAATAGGGGTTTCTGGATGTGTTCTCTGCTGATTGTTTGTCACAAACAGGGGGTGTGAGAACGCGATAACTTTGCCGTTTGCCTCCGAAACGGTAAATTTGAAGGTGAAGGTTCGGTGAGTGTGTTAGCGAACGGACGAGAGTTGGGAGTGGTGGCGCATCCTGGTGATGGAGGGGGCATGGGCCAGACTGCGCCAGGCCCCAGGAAGGAGATGAGATTTTCACGGAGTGTGTGTGGGTGGGGCTTGTCACGAACCTCCGCCAAGCCTCTGGCGGACCGAGGAATGCGGATTGCATGTTAGCGATCTTATGCGTGCGGGTGCGCAGCTGTACACCGATGGGTGCCTCGGTTGCGCATGTGTGAGCTAGAGCACAAAGAATGTGGGAAGACAGAAAACGTGAAACAACGTTAGAGGTGGCTTAAAAAAGGGAAATCCCAATGAAATTCAAGGGAAACTCCAGAAACAAAAAACAAGGTCAGTTGCGCATGGTTTTTCGTCTAGTGCCCAATTATTGCGCTTCTGGTGATCGTCACTCTCTGGCCCTAGTTGGCGAAGAAGTGCTTGATTGCACAAAGAAAGTTGCACATGCGGCGCTGGTGTATGCCCGCCCAAGGTCGTATGTGCAGTCGAGACGGAGATTGGTGCATGGTGTAGTGCAGGTGAAGGTGGGCTTGTCCTCCTCACACACACTCGCAGCGTGCATACAAAATATGGCTCTGGGCCTTCGAGCGAGCGAGCGAGCGAACGAGCCTCAAGTTGACCCAGACTATATCCACCTCTGGTTTGATCCACTCGACTGGACACTTCGTCCTTTCCCACGAAGAAACCACTTTTTTTTTTCTTTTCGACGTCCCACAATTTTTGGTTGTTTGACTTTTGTTTTTCGACTTTCATCTCTCTAGTGTATACCAAGTGTATACCTAGTGTTTACCTAGTGTCCCAGTGTTTACCCTCGGCCTCACTCCATCAGGATTTCACTTTTCGGTGCTTTTCAGCCCACGATACCCACAGAGTCACCTGCAACAACGCAAAAAAATCCAAATCGTGGCTCACACAAGTGTCCGCTTCAAGAACGCCAACGCAGAATTGTCTATCATCCCCTAATTATTGCCAGTCCATCATTTGGGAATAGTCACCGGGAATTGATTTGAAAACAAAAAAAAGAAATTCTCCCCAGATCTCGCATCTGACATCATCACAAGTCCGGCGAGACAAGATATCTCACGCACTGAAGGATTGGTTTCTTTTCGGTGTTAGCCATAGCAAGTGAGGTGCTTAATTTCAAAGCCCATTGCCACCACTTTGTTTCTTTCCTGAATTTTCCCCTTCCGATTTCCACATTCCCACATTCCCACAATCTTACCATGAGTGGACTTGGTATAGTGCTTGAAGAAACCGACCGCCAACGTGATCTACGAAATCCACCCGTGCCTAACGCCGACAACACTCATATTCAACAACCGGACCTGCTGCTACCCCATCCGGACACTCACCTTAACGATGAGACGCTTTTACCTCCTTTGCCTGAGAGTGGCGATGTGCAATCGCTTGCTAATGCTCGGCCCAGCCTACAGACGTTGGCCACCTCTAGCTCTGCTGCTTCGGCAACGGTATTGATGCCTCCCGGATCATCGCCTGGATCCGATCCGGGTTATTTCCGCCTGCACAAAAACAGCTTGTCGTTAACCGATGCCAGCGAAAACGAAAGCTTCTTAATCGTGCCACAACTGTATGCCTTAGACTCGCTGGCGTTGGGTATCGACACAGCACCCATTGCGTTTCCGTCTGTGGAGCATCTTTCTTCCAGTGCCCCGTCGCTAGTTCCTGCCCCAACTCAGAGCACCAACACGTCGCCTTTACGGCGCCTCAAGAGCATCAAAAACGGCATCCGCAAGCTCTCGCTTTCACGAATGGGCTCTTCAAGTTCCATGCCATCTCCTCAGACACAGGAACCACCCAACGTCAATCTCGAGCATCCTGGATCCAGGCCTCTTTACTCGCCCAGCCAAAACGACCGCTTTTTGCAAGAAAATTGCCTGCTGTCTTCAGGAAACGACAGTATGAAGTCCACTTTCAGCTTGCTGGGAAATGTGTTTTCCCCAAATGCCTACACATCTCAGCTGGTCAATGGCGGGGGGTCTACTACCGTGTCCACGCCACAGGGCCCGATGCATGGACATACGTCGAGTCTGGGTCTGAACAATTCGCTCACGGTGCCGAAGACGCGACGCCGAACGATCCTGTTATCGAACTCGGCCTCCTCCACGACTCCTGCTCTTCCTCTGCCGGTCGTAACAGTATCTGAAAATCTCTCTTCAAACAAGCGCAACTTGGCTGCGATTGAGCAGAGCTTCTTCGACAACTGGGGGACGAATACAGTTAACAACTCCAATGACTTGCTGGGACAAGTGCTGGCATACTCTTCCCAAAGCAGTCGACAGGGAGACTACTTTGCTAGTGGCAGGAACGACGACCCCGAAGACAAGCTTGCGAAGTTAAACACCCCCGACGATTTGATGGAGTACCTGATCTTTTTGGTACATCACAAGCGGTCGGTGGAATCAGCATATGAGGTATCTCGAAATCGACTCGTCAGTTCGGGGTGGTGTTCTGGCCAAGACATCGAGAATCTAAGTCTACAACGGGACTCTTCGGTGAGCCAAATCGACTCGAAATTGCTACAGATCGAGGAACGCCTCAACTCGCAGTTCAACATCTCGTTTCTCTCTACCAAGTACGCACAGCAGTCTACGGCTGGGCTGAAGTGTGCTTCTCGCGATTTTAGTCCCAGCTTAAAAGATTTGGAAAACAAGTGCTTGTTCTTCTCCGCCGAAAACGGCAATCTTTGTCAATGAGCGGCTGTACAGTGCTCTGTCGCAGTGATACTGAAGGTCGCATGGGATTAGTGTATTGGTGGTTCGTGTTTTTTTTTTCTTCTTTTTTTCTTTCTTCTTTTTTTTTTTTTTTTTTTTTTTTTTTTTTTTTTTTTTTTTTTTTTTTTTTTTTTTTTTTTTTTTTTTTTTTTTTTTTTTTTTTTTTTTTTTTTTTCTTTTTTCTTTTTTCTTTTTTCTTTTTTCTTTTGAGATTTTTATATTAGATTTGGGATGCTCGCTTTTCAGCTTGCAGTTTATAGACCAAGGATGATTTTGATTGTATGTTCGAGCTGGTATTGACACCTGTACTCTTTTTTGGGTAGACGTGGGTAAAATAGAAATTAGGGCAAAGAAAGCCAAGAGATTCGAAGAATGCACGCAAAGAAAACGAAGCAAGATAACGAAGCAATCGAGCAATGTAACTAAGAAAGGAGCCGCAAACTACGGCATTCCGAATCTGTCCGGAATGAACCCTTGCTCTATTCTAAAAGCATTTACTGTGGTCTAATTCTGAGTCTTCTTCCGCATGCGGAGCGGTGCAAAGGTGGGGGCAGTGCCCAACTTCACCAGAAATTGTGCGCCTGGCCCGCAACAGAAGCACTAACACGCATGTTAAGCGCTGCGCTGCAGCGGCTTGGATTCGTTCCATAATTTCTTTTGCTTGAAAAGTTGCGTGGCCAGTCACGTGCCGGGTAGTACCACGCTTCTGTACGGCGCCGCTCTTCCCGCCCGGTACTACACGACGGTTGCAGAAACCAAAAACAGCTGTATCGAAAACGCAGAATCCAAACTTTCTATGAGAAAAAGAGAGCTCAGTATGAGACGTATTTCGATGGTTTATTCTTGATACTCTTTCCCCTCTAGTCGCCCATTGATTTAGGGCGGTACAGTGAATGAGCAGCGTTTTTTATGATGAGGAGAAAGAAAGAGACGGGCGGCAGCGAAAGATTTTTCACTTTTTCGTGGGCACGCGTGGGTCTTCCCGTGCGGTGTACGGGTGTAGATTGTCAGGTGATGCGCGCTCCTGGCTTTCGCGGTAGCACACTTTTGTTTCTGCTGTTCAATTAATTTTAAAGAGAATATCCGTGTAGTATAAACAGTTCCGTAAACTTTCCCGTTTCCCTCACTTCTCGGTATATTTTTTTCTTTCTTCTGGGTTTTTGTGTGCTACCGCATTCGGAAGTGTCGCACTCCCACACGATCTTCTAATTAGGATCTCTTAAGAAAGAGGAAAAGGGGAGGTCAGGGGTAGTGAAGTAGAAGAGAAACAGAGAGAAGAGAAAGACAGCGAAGAAGGGAACAAAAAGTAAAAAGAGTCAATAATCGAAAGAATAAGAAGAAAACAAGCGGGGCAGATTGATATGGTTACAAAAAATTGCACCAAATATACTGCTCGGTCTACCCTCTTGTGTATGTCTCGCTCACGTTAAACTCATATGACTCAAAGAATCGATTAGAATTAATTCATATGATTAGCATATTCTCTAGCTTTTCTTTTTATGATCGGAGCCAATTTCAGGAGAAGTACGATTGTTGGAACCACATCTCGCTCATTTATTTGAGACTTTAGAGAACTCGGTGAGTCACTCCAAAGCTTGCGGTGTAATATTCAAACATACAACATGGTAATTCATTCACAGACACTCAAACAAACAAATTTGAAATCTTGTATTTTATGTTACGTTCTTTTCCTGTCTCAAAAATAACCACATCGTGAAATAACAAAGCTCTTATACACTGATGACTGATCAATTAAGGAAAATTTTGATCCCACCCATGTTTCCGCTCTTGGTACTATGGATTCCTTGAGCCATTTTTCAACACTTAGAACATAGAATGAATTTACTCGCATATGTTTTTCTGATCCCTAAAAGCATTTCACAGGATAATTGTTGAGCCTTACTCATGTTGGGCATCCCAAAAGTGTATCTTGTAGTTTCTTGGAGTGCGGTAGTAAGGGCATGCAGTCTATCTCGATATGCCCGGAAACGAACATGAGTCCGAAGAAAAGAATAAATCCAAGTGGAACAAGAAGAAAAAAGAGCAAGCAATGCGAAGTCCGTTGTTCGTTAGAATTCATTTGAGGAAGTCCTAAGATTCTCTGTGTTCCAATATAGACAAGTCTAGGCAAGTGCTAGTCTAGGAAAGGCCGAAAAGCGTGGCGTGATGATACCAGCTAACCTCATTATGCATCACGCTCGATATTAACCGCAAGCTAGACTTATTGCACCATGCAGCAAGTGAATATGGTGAGAAGCATAATAAATCCCGAAATGTGGCTCACCCGCTGCCCGGGTCAGAGTGGGAGTCACTGGAACCAATCCGAAACTCACGTCATGTCCTGCAGATAAATACATGCTCCTGCGTAGGTCCTTGTGCCTCGCAGCTCTCAGGGGAAAAAAGTGGTGTGAGCAAGCCCCATAGTGTCTAAAAGTTGCAACTTGGATCGGCACTGATCCGACTCGGGTATGAAAATTGGGGGTGAAAAAAGCGCTTTTGGCCGTATTTATGATGCGATTACACGTAGCGTCTCAGTTCGCTCAACAACAAAAACGAAGAAGATCTCCATGACGGTAGCTAACTCTCGGAGCACAACATCCGCCAAGGCAACAATTCATCCAAACCGCTCAAGACCTTTTTTTGGGTGGTGAATATTTTTTTAAGAGATTGATGAGACAATCTTCACACTTTGTATGGCCTAATCGGCGTGACTTTCAGGTTTTCTTGCGGGCGCGAACGGCTCTAAAATCGTCACGCTATTCGAAGTTAAAAAAACTTACGATTTTCTCGCAACCAAGCAGACACAATAAATAAGCACACGGCTGTCCATTTGGGGTTTTGGGATGGACTTGCCACAAGTTAACAAACATTCAAGTCACCAAAGACACAAGCAATAAAAATCAATAAACTCTCAAAAGCTTTCTCGCCACGTGGAGCTTTCAAACACAGAGGCTTTTTTGAACTTCCAAGAATCTTCAAAAAAGACACGGATCTTCTCACACCAAACAAAACCACACAACAGCTATTCTCGGCCAGTTCCGGAAGCCCGCCACGCCTGCACCGCGCTCGCGCTTCTTCCACCTTCCTTAAGCAGCGAGTTTTCCGCAGCCAAACCCGGGGTTCCTGAGCAAATTGCACCACTGGAAATAGGCGACTATCGTCAAAGCAGTTGCAACAAGAAAAGAGAAAACGGAGGATTGGTTTTTGTTTTTTTTTTGTTTATTCTTTTCTTTTCTTTTCTTTTTTCTTTCTTTCTTTCTCTGTTCGTGTCCTCTTTTGAGTATCTGGTCAATCACCACCAAAAAGCTCGAGTCCCGATCTACTATTCATTTCCGAGCGTGTTCTAGAGATTTTGCAACCCATCAGTTACTACAATATTGGGGACAACACCAACACAGACTTCGCAATGGCTCTTCACATTTTGCCCCTTTTAGACCACAAGCCGTTTGCCCTGAGCCATTTGTCTCAACCACACAGACATGCTAATTATAGTCTTGATGGATATGTTTTGAACAATCGTTTTCTCTTCACAACCAAAATTGGTGCTGGCACCTTTGGTCTCATTTACTTGGTTCTGGACTTGGCCACGGGTGCTACGTTTGCTGCCAAAATCGTTTTGACGGACTATGCGAATACGGAAAAGCCACGAGGCGTGGATTTGAAACTGTTGATTCAGCAAAAGGTGTACCAATATTTCTCGAGCGCGAAATCAATAGTTGCAAAAGAACTCAATTTGGAAACCATTCAAAAAGAAGGGTCAAAAATAGCATCCCTAAGGGAAACAGCACTACATTTGGCTGTCCACAAACATCCCAACATTGCCACGATCCATCACGTGCTTGTATTGGAAGGTTTGGCTGTGGTGACGCTCATGGACTATTTTCCACAAGGTGACTTATTTGGCAACATTATCGATAACCAGATATTTCTGTGCCCTCCATCCCACCAGGACAAGCAAACGCTCATGAAAAATTGCATGCTTCAGTTGATCGACGTGGTTGCATTTTGCGCTTCCAAGAATATATACCACTGTGACTTGAAACCAGAAAACGTCATGGTTTCGTACAACCCAGCATATCAACGTCCTGCCAAAGGCCCCCACTGTATCGATTATAATGAGATCCAAATCAGCCTAATTGACTTTGGCTTGGCAATGCTGTCTGACTTGATCTGTTGTAATGTATGTCGTGGTTCGAGCTTCTACATGGCACCAGAAAGAATCGTCAATTATAATACAAGCAGTCTTGTCAAATCATTGATCAATATGGACGATTTTATCACTGACGAGTGTTCTAGTGTGGAGCTGACGTCAAAACTTTTCCCAACGTTAGCAGGGGATGTGTGGTCATTGGGAGTGTTGTTCATCAACATCACGTGTCTGAAAAACCCTTGGCCCATGGCCAACATCAATGACCGCCAGGAGGTATTTTATAACTATACCGTCAACAACCGTGGCATACTCCGGTCGATCCTTCCGATTCTGCATCAGTTCAATCACGTGCTCAAGGGGGTCTTTGAGTTGAACCCAAACAAGCGTGTTTCCTTGGACAAGCTCGCAGACCAAATTATCAAGTGTGATTTCTTCAATGATCCCATCGAGTACAACTCGCAGTTGCTGACGCCTCCTCATGAATACCTGTCCATGGAGTCCACGCCTGTATCCAGCTGCACAAATATGGACCAATGCAAAGTCTCGATCAAGCTGTTTAATTGTCTTCGCCACCAGTGAAATGACCAACTTTGAATCGAAACAATTACAACCTGCAAACCCCTTTCTTTAATTCTTTAATATATCGCAAGCTTCGCTTCTCAGTCTACAGTACAATGCGGTCGTGTTTCCAGCTTCCATGAGTAGCCCGAGGCAACTTTTCCTCGGGAATCGGGCTCACATCCCACTTGTTCCATTCAGAAAACACTCGCGCCATTGGTTCGGCATACCATCGGTTGTTCCAGATATCAAACCATCCCAAATGGCCACCAATTGTAGTGACGATCATGTGTGTGTAAGGATTCAAAAGCACCTCGGAGACGGGCATAGTTTTGCCTCCCACAATCGGGTCATCAGAGGAGTTCACAATAAGCATGGGCACGCGTACATTTAGAAGACGTTGATCAGGCGACGCATGGCGGTAGTATTCCTGAGCAGAGTTGAAACCAAACAATTGCGAAGTGAAGACATCATCAAAGTCCCGCAAGTTCTGGAGCTGAAACAGTTCGGGCAGTTTCTTGTATTGAGCAATCACGTCATGTAGATGCAATGAATCATCGTAGTGCTGGTCGAGAAGCCGGAGCAAATTCTGACACATTTTCGGAGAATAGATGCGGCTGCCGAGGAAGTTATCAACCAAAGCAGTGGAAGCCTGGGGAAAGTCCCATGGCGACCCCATCGTTACGGCCCCCTTGATGTTTTCATAGACCTCCAGACCCTCCTGTCCCAAATAATTGGCAATAATGGATCCACCAAGCGAAAAACCAATCAAAAAGATGCGCTTATGGGGCCATTTCTTGCGGATGTGCTCGTTGATCAAGTATCGCAAGTCGTTGGTCCACAAGGCGCAGAAAAGCTGTGGCGACGTGATGGTATGGTTGGCACATCCTCTAGCATTCAATACCAAGCCGTCAAAGTTGTGTTCGCCCGTTACGCGTACCATAAACGACCGGAGATAAGACTCGAACGAGCCCCCAGCAAGCCCATGTAAAGCCACCACAAGAGGCTTGTCGTTGTCTAGTAATGCTTGTTCATGAGCCGGATTCATATACTGGGTTCGTGGCGGAAGATCATATTTTTGGCTGGACGGCCGGTATTTCTCGTGGTCGGGGTCATTTGTATCCGGGCCCACGACAAAGTCTACTGCAAAAGTCGACTTTCCTTCCCACCTGTCATATGGCATTTTATCGCCTTTCACCTGGTAAAATACGTTGTCAGATTCCACCAGGTAAATCCGGCGCTTGTAGTGAACATGATCAATATTTTCAAATTTGTTCAATGCGGTGTAGGCAGTTTGGGAGTGGCCACTTGATAAGATCGGGTTCACGTAGTAGGAATACCCCGAGCTTAACTCCGGTGCCACTGTTGCAATTATCTGTTCGAGTGATTTCTCCTCCTTTGATTCATTTTTAAAGGATGCTGGCTTGCGGGGCTTTACACAAGAAACCCTCGATTTGAGAAAACTGGACATGCCCGGGTAGAACTATGACTAGTTAAGAAAATGAAAATATTTCCTCGGCACCAATTCCGGCCGTTGCTGCGCAATATGCCTGGGTTGCTCGGCTCGGCAGAAAGCGAGCACCTGTTGGCCCAAGTGCGAGAAACCTAGATCTGGAAAAGAGTCCGCAAGTGCCGTTTTAAGATGACACGAATAAGTGGGCTTGAAAAAAGGATTGCCATAGTTAGTAAAACACGGTTAAACGAATGTGTAGTTTTCTTTGCTTGGAAATATTAAGAAAGCTCCATTCATTTTCTTATTATCCTTATTTTTTCATTTATTTGTGAATTAAACGACATCAACTTTTCGACAAACGTCATTGTTCGCCACTGCCCACGCACTCGGAAGCTGTGGGAGGATTTTTTCTACAGAGTGATAGTGTTTAGTTGGAGTAGACAGGGCAAGCACAGGTTGCAGACACCTTCTATCTGATCAGAAGTAATAATCAAGAGAACAAAGAGAAAGAAAACGTGTTCCGCTAGTTAAAGAATCAAAACCTGATGTTTATCTATGACAGTGTAAACCAAATATCGCAAAGTGTTAGGAAACGTACCTGGCTTAAGGGACTTCGGTACATTGACAGTATTTTAGAGTGGTTCGGTCGCGCTTAGACACTCCCTTCATCCACATATAGTGTGTATTGTTGAATCCTGACTAATCCTAATATTATGCTTGTCTCCTCTTCCAATGCTTGACATGATCCTCCGTATAAACTAGATTCGCCTGAAGAAGTTTTCCGGACCCCGCTAAGCACGTGAGGACCATGGCTCTTGGCGGGAAGCTATGTTGAGCAAGCAAGAGCTTCATTCTTCCAGGCGTAGTTTTTCCCGCTCAAAATCAAAACTCACCTTTTTTTTCGTCTGTTTTTTTCTTTGCGCCCTTTCGCCATGTTTTCTTACAACGAAAAGATATTTCGGTACGGAGCATCCAAATTGTATGCCACCACTCGATATGGCTGCAAATCCGCACTGTTTTTTAAGTTTGTCGCAGGCAGGAAAGGACTCCTGAATATTCGGCTTAATGGCATACTTGCTTCCGGTTCTAAGAAAGACATCATATCAACACTTTTCTAAAATCTTGATGGACAATTAAATAAAGAGTCTTCCTCCTCTTATCATAATTATTTCCTTATGCTATAAAGGAGATATTCGTGTAAATTACACACACGAGTCATACAACGGAAAGGGGATCAGGGCGGTCTTTTCGTCTCATGCTGTCCAAAACTTACGTCAATCCTTTTTTAAAAAGTTTACATACCCCGCCACAAAATGTAGTCAAGAAATTTCCAGTTAGAGAGCGGGTGAATGCGGGGGTACATCTGTTTTTCCCCTCTTTTGCAGGTCACGACTTGAACACTCATGCTACCGGCGTCTACTGGTTTTTGAATATTAATTGCAATGATCTTGCTTATGAGGAACTGGGTAAACCAACCACGATCAAATCTTTGGACTAGACGACAGCGCTCCGCCGGAACCCGAAAATTAAAATTCCTAATAACTTAAAGGAACAAAAGTAAACGATGTATAAAATAAATGGTTGTAATTGACACGCAGCATAGATATAGAATAAATGCGGGCGCAAAAGCTGGCCTTGCATGAGGCGTCACGGAGACTAATGGCTGCAAATAAATTAGCTGTCACCAAATTAGTATAAAAACGGGGTGAATCAGCAAAGAAGCTATCTCTTGTTTTTTTTTTTACCTTAGCTAATTTCTCACAATCTTCTGTATTCAAAGGCGGCCAAACTTCAAATATGTCTTTCGTTTTAGTGCTTTTTTTTGCTGCTTCCTTCATGAACTACAGCCCAGTATTGGCAGCAACAGTTACTTCGGAATTTCCTGTCACCTTCTCGTCGGAAATTTATCCGAGTGACGACACCTATCCACCATCTTTTCTTGAATTGTTCTTCCTGTCCGAGAATTCGACCATCTCTGCATTCTCTGGGCTGCCGATTGAGATTGGTCAAACCGGCGTCACCGACTATGATACCGAGACAAACCAACTGGGAAACACAGAGGTTCAAACTGCCACTCTCATCTTTGACCAGAACGGTTCTGGTTGGGACACAGAATTGGCATCATTCGAGGAGTTCACCATTACCAGAACGGTAGATGGGCTAGCAACTGTGATTAAAATACAAGTGTGTCATTGTGAAAATGAGCACATACTGGTTCATACTCCACCAGAGGCTGGCCAGTTTGGTTTCACCACAACTGAACACGAGACACATACTTTTTTGGAGACTGAACACGCGACGCAAACAATCGTGGAGACTGGACAGTGTTCTCTTCAAACAGAAGCAGAAACAAGAACACCGCCTGAACCGGGTCAATTTGGTTTCACAGGAAGTGAAGATTTAACACCCAGTGTGCTGGAAACCAATCATTGTGAGTGTGAATCGGAAACCGAAACACGCCCCGAAAATGGGCAGTTTGGTTTTACAGGAACAGAGGAGACCACTTCTCCTAACATCCCCGGGCACGTAACAAGTAGTGAGATAATTGTTACGCGTACCGTTCCCGAACCGGGCCAGTTTGGCTTTACAGCAACTGAAGAGACTGTACCTAGTCAAACCTTTACCGAGGTTACAATTATTCAGAGTTCTGAGCATGAGCAAACAATACCAACACAAACGGAGGCTCTTGAAACGGTTACCACTCAAACTGAGAGTGTAATTTTCAGTTTAACTCAGATTGAATGCGTAACCGATTGTACAGAATCACTTCCTAAAATAAGTCCGATTGGCTTCACAGTCACTGAGACTGATGTTTGTGATTGTGAGGGCGAAACTGCTTCCCATACGATCCCTGAGAACGGCCAGTTTGGTTTCACAGATACACCAATAGAATCGCACTTTCAAACTATTTGGGTCTCCAGTAGCCATGAAATCATTGAGGAGACTACAAATACAGAGGTCACAAATGTTCACGTATGTACTCCTACCAGTCGAAATATCCCCCCTAATGGTCTTTTTGCTTTTACTGGGGAGGAAACTGAGACTTCGGCATCGACCAGTATTCCGACGGAGATACAAACGAGTGAACACATACAAACTCTGACCGAAGTGCCTACGAGTGAAGAGTTGCAAACCCTGACACGCGGCATACCCAGCAATGGGCTTTTTGCCTTTACAGGAGAGGAAACCACGACCTTCGCCGAAGGTACTACGTCATTGGCGGTCACCTCAGTAACAAATCCACCTGTGATCAGTACTTCAGCAATCGAGAGTCACAGTTCAAGTTCTATCACCGCTGTTCCAAGTTTGCAAGCATTTTCGAAGGGCTCCCGGAAAGAACAGAATGGCTTGTGGTTGGTTGTGAGACTAGCAATCCTTTATTTTGTTACGTCGATTCTCACATATCAGTTATGAGCGGATTTCTTCTACTCTTCGTAGTGTGATTTCATATCTTTGCTTTTGTTAGTATATCAATTTCACAAAATTTTGAACAATTGCCCTTCAACCATAGTACGGATTGGCATTTGTTATTATCGAATCCGCGATGACGGAAAAGCACTTTTGCTACTCTTCTCCTTAGTTTTGCCCAATCTAAATTTAGACGGGTTGAGAGCAACCGGTTCCAAAACCTGACCGGTGAATGTCAAACAAAGAAAAAGAAATCGCAACAAAGAGTGAAGGGAGAACATTGTGTGTTCAAACAATTGCATGCATCTGCACTTGTTCATTGCCAGCCGACTTGACTGCACCATGAGTCTAACTACAATGAATATGGCCTATGTGCAAGAAGTGAAATACCTCGGCTTTCCTCATTAAAAGACCTCAAATTTGGTATCTTCTCACAATTAGACCACTGTGATGGAGTCGGCCAATGGCCGGGCTTACGTTTTTGAGAAACCAATCCTCGCTGTTAAGCGTTATTTTGGGTGTCTGTTTCGGAAGTGTCGAAGCAAAGCACGGGTAGGCGAGAGTGAAAGACCTCAGCTTGAACAAAGAAGCATGTTGAAAATTTCAGAAATATTCATTGCAATTTTAGTACCTTTAATTGTTCGAGTCCACATTTTCGCAGCTGAAATTGGGTGTCGAAATTCAGACTTCAAAGGACCGAATGAGCTACTGAAACTGACAGCTTGTTTGCCGACTTCGCTTCCACTTCCATTGCAAAGTCGAGTTTTACACCAGAATTATGCTGATGTAAATACCGACGAATCATCGAGCGAACGCCACATTAGTGTGTCATCTCCAGTGAAAGATGAAACACTCAACAAGGCTAGTTGGGAGTTATGTGGGGGTTTCTCTGAAGAAAACTGCTATACCTTTTCTCATCGCTATCGTGACATGCTTGAGATACAAAAGGACGATATCTCAAGTGGACTTGGCTTAACGGATTCTGATGACCTGCTTTCTCCTACCTACGATAATATGGTGTTCTTCCTCTGTGATGCGGCAGGGCCCATACAAACTAACTCAATGCTTTCGTATTCAAACGCTACGTTAAACTTGCAAACACAAGGATATGTTACTTTTGAGAGAGTCACCAAACCACTGGGCAAAAATCCCTTACATGAGGAAGACAGTGGCCAGTACGTGGTTTTATGTAATTGTTTGAACCATGGGTATCTACCTATGGAAAAGATCAAGTGTCTGCAAAAACAAGGCTATTCCCAAATGGGAAAGTCTTACGAGACAAAAGATATGCTAAATCTCGTGTATGAGGTGACAGATTTGGGAAGTCTCAACCACGATCAAGTGGAAAACTCAGCCAAAATAGGCGCCTCAAACAGAACGGTTCAATCAAACCACGAAAAAGATGCGTCGAATTGCATACTTTCAATTGGTCTTACAGATAAGACTTCAGATTTGGGCATGAAAGTAATTTCTACGGGCTCTGATAGTACGTGCATCGGTGAAGTGTTTAGTGCATATCTGCAATCATTGGCCATTGGTATGGTGTCAGGGGCGAGAACAAATATTGCAAAGCCTTTCCCCTTTAAGTTTCCAAAGCTTTTGACTTCAGCAGCTAAGAGGCTTTTCCAAGGTGGGAACAGGAAGCCCCAAGGCGCACAGGAATTATTGCTTCAGGCTTTCCAAGACAGTGTCAACCGAGACAAAGAGAGTGGGTCTTTTCATGCTTCGTTTGCTGTGATTGGGCCGCTGGGAATGTTGACTTTGGTTGCTACTGATCACATGTGGGCCGGCTTGTATCGAAACGGAAGCGTAGTCCATATGACTCATCCATCTTCTGGAAGTATAGTGCTCAGTACTTTCACACCACATCGGGAAGATGTTGCAATTTCCCAGGAAAGAAAAGTTCTTCGTTTGTCGGAGATGATGCATGAGTATAAGTGGAAGTTTGCTTCAAGTGATGTGCTTTTGGTGATGACAAATGAGGTTAGAGACAGCCTAAGTCTTAGTGGTATTCAGGAAATGGTGGAAAGAGCAGTACAGCTTAACCATTCTATGGAAGTACTTGCTTCTGAGATGGTGGAAACGTCCAAGACAAGAATTCTAAATGGGGCAGTGTATGACATTGGCGTGATTGCTTTGAAAATACCCGCCAAACTAAGAATTCAGCAGAGAAGATGAAAGTGGTTGATGTATTAACTGTAGAGCTACCAGAGTGCTTTCACTATACTAGAGCTCAATCTTACCAATTGCCGGTTTCCGTCCATGTTTTTTTAATATCACTGTTCGATTTAGCCCCGAAAGCTTAATCATAATAGCAGATGTCTGTTTATCGCCTAGAAATGCAATCGACAAAAAAGACAGAAACCCTACGTATACAACCCCACCCTACAATGTACAATTGTTTAATGTTTTCAAAGAAAAAAAAAATGGTTTTATTTAGAAAGCAAGGTGTCACCGCAGAGCGTGACCGAAAAAGAGATTTAGCGAAAAGAACTCTTGTAAGATTGCTCTAAAATGAGAGCAAGTCTTCAGTGAGTTCGGAGTATCCAACGAGCAGTTGAAGCTTTCGGAGGTTTTACGTGCTCAAATCATCAAAGCAAGCATTCCAACCACTCCAGCCGCACCAGCAACACCCTTCATGGCCGCACCATTGAAGGAGCTGACAGTTGCAGCAGCAGGCGAACGCGACGAGGTCTTTTCGTCGGCTTTAGAACCATCATTGGCAGCATTGGCACCGGCAGACGTCTCCACTAAACACTCACCGGTGATGGTGATAGTGGTGGCAGAAGAAACAACAATCTCTTGAGGAGCACAGATCTGAGACTCACAAGTGGTGATGGTCACGGTGGTTTCCACAGGACAGTACGTGGTGTAGTTGGTGACAGTGCTCATGGTTCCGTTGGTCCAGCCTTGAGCAACGATGCCCCCGGAAACAGAGGCAGAGGCCTTGGACTGCTTAAAGATTTCGATGGGCTCGCATCCTTCGGGAATAGTGCCGTCGATGGAGATTCCAACCGTCATCTGAGCCGAAGCGTAGAAGTGCAAGTTGGTAACTTTACCCTGGGCGTTGAACTCGAGCTTCTCTTTAATCATAGCCTTGGCGTCAACACTGCCGGCAGCAAGAAGCGCAACACCACCATGCGCTTCCATGTGTCCAACAACACTAACACTACCATCTACTTTAACAGAGGCCACACCATTGTCCAAGTTAAATGTTCTTGCAGCGCCGTCTTCCTTGATATAGAGGTACGAGGAACCATCATCCATGGTCTTGAGCTCGAGGGAACCACTGATCTTGGCTGCAGCACTACCTTTGCCCTTGGCAATAAGAGCAACCGGCTCCTTTTTCTTCTCCGTTGGGGCAGCCTGGGCACTTGCCAGAGACGACTCATCGGCGGCTAAAGTGGCTTGCGAGTTGCTGATAGTAAGACTCTTGTCGTTTGGAGATTCGACAAGATCAGCAAGAAGGTCGAGGTCGTCAAGAGGACTCACTTCAGCAGCGCCTGGTGTGGCCTGTGCTTGGTCAGCACTACCGACACGTTGGATGCCATTGGCACCACGATAAAAGCCCAGGGGAATCAGTTGGGTGTTTCCGTCACCAATGCTAATGCCCTCGGCAGAAACATATGCAGCGGTGGAAAGAGAGAAAGCGAGAGTAGTGAATTTCATATCGAGGCAGACGGCTGTTGCGGACGGAGATAGAGAGAAAGGTAGAAACAAGGGAAAAAGAAAAGCAAATTGAGACCATGGGGCGGTTTCTATCTCTTATATATCAACTACGCCACGGTCTAGGTACTTGGGCCTGCCTCTTTTGCCCATTTCCGAAAAACAATATCATTTTTGAGGCTGGCTGCTGAACAATGAAGGTAATCAAGTCGATTTGCACCCACGCGCGATCTGGAATACGCAGCACCGGAGGCGCGCGAGCAAAATGTTGGCATGCTCTGCCGATCCAGTTGGCGTTTCACAGCGCACCTAAGCGTTGTCAAACATCAGAGAATTTAATTTTGTTGTCAGGGCTTCTTTTCTGGCTTTTTGATTTCTTCTGAAAAAATGAAGGTTAGGGAGGTGTGGTGGTTCTTACCCTGGGTGTTGTCAAATGGTGTAGAATCGGTGCTGGGCCGAAAACATAATATTGCGTCTCTGGTTGTCTTGTTTCGCACGGGATTGGCATTGCCTCTTTTGGCTTTCATTGTTTCATTGTCCCACTGTATCACCCAACGCCAAATTCACGGGATGCTCCAGGGTGGGAAAGCAAAAAAAGGATGAAAATGAAAAAGAAAATGAAAAGAAAGAAAACATAAAGCAGAACTGTTTGACAGGATTTGCCTTTGAGAGATTTGTCAGCGCTGATGTCTATTACAGCGGGCCCTGGAAACCCCAGTGTAGGCTTAGTCAGTTTCTGAAGATGATACGCTTTTCAGGCACACCTTAGGCAACGACATCCAGGTAAAAATGTACTAAAGATAGAATAGAATTGAGAGCGCTAAAACGAATTTGACAACAATGTCAAAAACCATCGCGTTGGAAGGTAAACATGTTACACCCATAACACAAGCTGTCATAACGCGTGAGTGTACTTTTCCAAAACATTGCAGAGATTTTGCACGGCCAGGTTTGTTCTCCTTTTCTGAAAGGTAATTCCACCCGTCTCATTGATGTTCGAGAAAATGACTGAAAAGTGATCGGCCAATCTTCTATTCATACCTGTTTGGTGGAAGTCTATTGTTCGCGTAGCTTGAAATCACATAAGGACGAAATAGACGAGATATGCCCTTGTTGTCAAAGTATCTGCGCGTGTACTGAGACGTTCCGAACTATCATGGTCGACTTTTTTCGACTTCCTATCCCCGCCAGAAACTTTCCTGTTTACTTTTCTGTCTGGTTTTTTTTTTTAAAAAAAAAAAAAAAAGATTGTTTGTTTGTTTTTGAAATTCTATTGATTGTGGTCTACTGGGCACCCCCAATTTAAATACGTCGTGCGAATTTGAACCCAGTCCAATCGTCTCGTTGGAAACCCTGAAGGAAATAGAGCTAGTGGCCAGACCTGGGAAGATGATTGTCATGCGTAGTTGGAATTTCTTGCTAGTTTTTCGGTCCAGTAAGACATTTTTTGTGAAGGTTTTTCTTTTGTTTGCCTCTTCTAATGATGCAAAGCAGGAGCAGATAACCATACACACCTTTTAAAGCGTAAATGGGAAACAGGTTGAGAACACTTAGAAAAATAAGTTTGGTAGTTTTAGAGGCTAGTAATTTTCCGCGCCAAGTGTTACGAATAACTGGGAGTTATTGATAACTTTTGATACTAATACGGTAACATAAGAATAACTTAAATTTGTAAAAGATAAACTAAAAAGGTTCGCAATACGTACGAATGACTCAAAATGGTTGTGAGTTGTTTTTATGAAAATGGAAGTCCCATTACACAACCAATGCAAAAAATGTTTGTGCAACTTGTGGTGGTGGTGGTGGTGGTGGTGGCTAGTGTAACATCCACTTTTACATTCGAGTAGTATCATGCAAGAAGGAGGACCAGTCCAGATTAGGTTCACTACGGCTCGTCCCTTAAAATAAATAAAAATGAATATTTCACAAAGTTTCACTAATCGTGATCATGAAGATAAGTTGGTAAATCACATAAATAGCTTTTAATATTTTTTATTTTCATCGATTAGGGTATTTTCAGGAACACACTGAATTACTTAAACACTCTGTTAAGCCAATTTTCTGAGGTGCGAAAAGCTTCCTATTGCAACCTGGTCTCTAGGTGAACCAACATCTACACTGATCTTGGTGAGAAGGCGAATAGTTCCTTATTCTCACATTGCCACACTGATCTCCACTGACTTACATTTCACCTGTCTAAAGATTCTGCACACAGACGTTCTTTCCATTGGCCCCCTGGCGTTTGCCCGCCCAACCACTTGGGCCCTTATCCTTATCAGCCACAGTGGCTATTTTTTGGCTATCTATGCGCATTTTCATTCAAGACGTGCCGTGTGCCGCACCGCTCGCACTCGATTAGAGTTGTGGGGAGACAATTACTCAAGCTCCTTTTTCTCTCCCCTCCTCCACCTTCTTTTTCCCCTTCTGCTGGGTCCTTTTTAGTAGGTTTTTCTTTTCATTACTTGCTTTCTGTCCAAGTCTATTGAAGATGGATCTTGATGAAAAGCACGTTTTTACCTACAAGGCGCCAGTTGCCAAGGCGTCGCGTTTCAACCGGGTTGTAAAAATAATTGTTTTGGCAGCCGCCATCTTTTTGGTGGCGCTCAAGCTAACTTGCGTCCAAACCTCCAAAGTCGAAAATCCCATCGAGGTGGTTTTGGAGGCTTTGAAAGAAAATCGCGCTGCAGAGTGGTCGAAAAGATACACCAAAGAAGCGCATTTGCCGGGAACCAATTTCGGGCTCGCACAGTGGACTAGGGATAAGTTTGAGGAGTTTGAGTGGAAGGCGCAGTTTGACACCTATGACATTTTCGTCAGTTACCCGCACAGCCATGACTTAAATCTTCTTGATGCCAAGGGTGAAATTTTGTACAAAGCACCATTGAAGGAAGATGTGATTCCTGAAGATCCAACTAGCAAAGGTAACGATACCGTGCCCACTTTCTTGGCTTATGGTGCTAACGGCAACGTCACCGCCGAGTACGTGTATGTGAACTACGGTTCCAAGGAAGACTTTGAATTGCTAAAGAAAATGAATGTCGACGTGAAAGGAAAAATTGCTGTGGCACGGTATGGCCATATTTTCCGTGGATTGAAGGTGAAGTTTGCCCAGGAACATGGCGCTGCGGGAGTTTTACTCTACACTGATCCAGGCGACGATTATGGTGTCACTCCGGCTAATGGGTACAAACAGTATCCACATGGACCAGCCAGGCACGAGTCTTCTGTGCAAAGAGGTAGTGTACAGTTCCTTGGAGGGGTGGGAGCAGCCCCAGGTGACCCAACTACCCCGGGATATGCGTCCAAAGGAGATGTGGAGAGACAAGATCCGCATGCAAGTATTGGGAGGATTCCAGTTCTCCCAATTTCTTACCGCGAGGTGAAACCAATCTTGGAGAAGTTGAACGGACAGGGTGAAAAAGCACCTAAGGGGTGGAGAGGGGAGCTCGAAGGGTTTGACTATAATATCGGGCCCAATCCCAACGTCACGTTGAACCTCTACTCCAACCAAATCTACAACATCACCCCCTTGTGGAACGTGTATGCCGAGATCGAAGGTCAGAACAAGGATGAGGTGATTATCATTGGTAACCACCGTGATGCGTGGATTAAAGGCGGTGCTGGTGATCCCAACTCTGGCTCTGCTGCACTTTTGGAGATTGCACGGGCGCTTGGCTCGTTGAAAAAAGCCGGCTACAAGTTTGAGAGAACTATTATCTTGCAGAGTTACGACGGTGAAGAATATGGGTTGTTGGGGTCCACAGAATTTGGCGAATATGCCGCAAAAAGGTTGCAAAAGAATGTGGTGGCCTACTTAAACATGGATGTGGCGGTGGTGGGCCGCTATTTTAAGTTGAGTGCGTCTCCTGTTTTAAACCGTGTGTTGAGAAAGGTTGCTCGATGGTTACCGTACCCAGGTGAAAGTGCTGGCTCTCTATATGACCATTTTGTCAAGGAAGGTGGTAACGGCATTAAAAACTTGGGTTCTGGCTCTGACTACACTGTGTTCTTGGAGCACTTGGGGATTCCTTCGGCGGATATCGGGTTTGGCCAAGGCAAAGGTGACGCAATCTATCAGTATCACTCCAACTACGACTCTTACTATTGGATGGAGAAGTTTGGTGATAAAGGGTTTGTTTACCACAATTTGGCGGCCAAATACTTAGCTTTGGTTGCGTTGGAACTCTCCAAGCACAAGTTGATCGACTTCTCATTCACGGATTATGCGAATGACTTGATCACCTACTACGACCAACTTGAGAGAGAAATCCCAAAAAAGTGGTATAACGAGCCCATCTCGGAAGAAGCGGCAAGAGAGTTTTTGGGATATGGGGGCCTCAATGAAGAGTTCATTTACGAGGTGACTGAGCAGTTATACTACTCGAAAACCAGGTACATGTTCCCTGAATTGATGGTGGCCGTACAGTGCTCGCACGATAAGAGAATGACGATGTACAAGGCAGAAAGTCACAAGAAACTCACTTTTGGCGATGTGTTCAAGCACACCAGGAAGCAATTGGAACGGTTTGCAGAAAACGCCCAAGACTTTGACAGCAGGAGTGAGATTCTTCAGTCGGAATTCGACAACAGGAAGGCATTAGGCTGGTGGCTGCGCATCAAGCTCCATTTCCAGATTGTGCGCCAAAACAAGTTACTCCAGTATTTTGAGAGAAACTTCTTATATGCTCATGGCTTACATGAGAGAAGCTGGTTCAAGCACATTGTATTTGCCTCTGGAAGATACACAGGGTACGAGGGTCAAACATGGCCAGGAATTCGGGAAGCCATTGAGGACGAAGATATCGACAGAGCAGTCAAGTGGCTCGGAATTGCTGCAAAAGCGGTAAAACGCGTGTCGGTGCTGATTCATTAAAGTATCTGATTGAGCAAAGCGACCAGATGCTTCTGATGTGATTCACTAATAACTGTGGGCTAGCCTGAAGAGAGTGTGCGCGTGCACGTGCCTTGGCTTTCTACCCTCGCGTCATGGTGCATATCAATTTAACCTGAAACGGGAAAATCGTAAACAAACGGCCGGCCTCTCAGCCTCATCTAACGATCTTTTCTGATAGACAGGAACAGAAATGTTTCAACCCCTACGTCATCTCAAGCACCCCTTCCAACTCTTCGTCACTTAGAGTATTCAAAGACTTCAGTACATTGTCTTTTTTCTAGAAAAAGTATCACACTTAAATCGAATCTTAGTTTTCTTCAACAGTTCGACATGTCGCTTGTTCCCTATATTGCGGTTCCAGTTTTGTTCCATCTAGGCTTTGCCTTTGGCAACAACGGCGGATTGGACTCAGGTGGCCCAAATGGCCTGGGAGGAAACAACAATAACCAGAACAACGAAAACACCACCAAAGCAAACACCCCAACTAAGGGCACTGAAACAACCAACACGGCAACCAAAACAGAAGCCAAGACTGATAAAAATACTAACACTGCCACGGGCACTGCCACGGGCACTGTTACTGCCACAACTACCGCCATCAACACCGATACTAATACCAATACAGATACGAAAGCAGTGACGTATAATCAGTGGGGCTTCACGGGATCTCAGTCGAAATGGGAAGAGGCAGCATCAGGGGCACTGAGTTCAGGAAAAGATTCAAAGTCCACTTCTGGATCGTCTGCCATGACCACGCTGAAGAATAAAACATCCAATGCAGTGCACTTGGCACCTTTTGCGGCGGAGAGGAACTGGAAACTGACCGTAGTGATGGGTGCTGTATTTGCTCTTACTGTAGGACTTCATTGTTTGTGATGAAGTGGTCAGAGTGTGTGGAATTTAAGTGCGAGCAGTGAATATGGGTAACGAAGTCATGAGTATGGAGATTTAAATGGGCATATTTCAACAAGCCTGCGGGGGTTTTACGTGGATTTTATCTATTGGTCAGAAGCGCTGTAGGTGGTATACTGGAGGAAGTTTCCAACAGTAGGAAATCCACTGACTGGTTCTCTCTTTTCGGAAGTTTCTTTCATTTTTCTGTTTTCCCTTCTTTTTCTTTTTCGCTGCTTATAAAATGAAAAATGTACAAATGTGACTTGTTCATTTTGGTTGATACTAAAAAGACTAGGGTGGATCTGAATATGGAAGACGAATACTCTATGAAAAAAAGCGCAGGTGGTCACTGGCTACTTCGATTTAATTGTTACCTTTTTTAAATTTGTAACAATTTCTGAGTTTTACCTGTCCACCAATAGTTGATTTGCTCTCGTTGTATGGTGGAGAAAACCTACCAGTTGTAAACGTCACGGTACGTATATCATTGTACAAATTTTAGGTTTCAAAGAAACCGGGGGTAATTTAATGAAAAGACGACCTCGACTAAACAATGTGTTAATCCGGAATTATCTCAAAACATAAACTCTTTGCTTCCGTTGCCATCGAAAAGTTTAGTATTTAAAGCCTCAGTATCCAAGTTTAGAAAGAATTGAATCATTCAAAAACCCCCAAAAAATCGATGGTATTTCATAGTGATGCTTGGCTTTGCTGCAAGTACATAGAAAACTTGGCTGCAAAATCCTGGGTGAGACCAATGGTGCCGCACTTTTTCGTCCAACCAACCCATCCCACGCGTATCGTCAATAATTGATCGATCGTGTAAATGTGCAGAACCACATTTGTTGTGAAAAATGAAAGCCATAGAGTGATGTTATCGAAGAACCGAATTTTTCTAGAGATTTTGCAGAAATACTTTTTATATCGCCTGTCGAAATTTTACGTGGTGCTCCAACAGCTTGATGTCTCAGGAAAAAGACAGGGTCAATCCCAGAAAGTATTTCTAAGAAGTGAAAAAGGAAGCATTGACATACCCGTATCACAACAAGTAGAAAACAAATAAACAGACAAAACAAAGCCCAAGAATATTATCAAAACACACCAAATGAATGACTTGTGCCAGCACTAGACAGAGCTCATGACTTTCGAAAGAGGACGCGTGTAGGTCCAGGTCCGGTCCAGGTGCGGCTGAAAAAAGGAAGTCTCTCATGCAGTCTCCGACGAAAAAAGAATTAGTCGCACGTCATTGTCTCATTGGCTTTCGACAACAGAAAGCATATTTCCTTTCAAAAAAAAAAACCACCTCTCTAAATTAGAGGAAAACGCCTGATTTCCTGAATCTGCCCAGGCAATTTGCAACATACACAAAGCCAAAATATACAATGCAGTACCACAGTGACGATTCCAATGGGTACGATCTGGAGAGGGCGTACGGAAACGATTACGACGAGGGATACGACCATGGATATACCAACAATTATGACAACAACTACAACCACGGGTACGCTAACGAGTACGGCAACGACTATGGTGACGATGTGAGCGACCGGGAAAGCTACTATAGCAATGGATCCGGGTACGAGAGTAGCCAATACGGGGACTCGGAGGGAAACGACTCCCCTGGAGACCGAATTTCGGAGGAAATGTGCGTCGAGCGTATCGACGGGTACCTCGAGCATCTCAGCACTTTTGAAGACAGCCTCATAAACAGCCATACGAAACTAATGCAGCTCAAAAAACACATGTATCGCGTGTATACGCGTAGTTCGGTGTTGTTTTGCATCGATGTGGAGGCATGGGAACGTGACCACAACTCCATTACCGAATTAGGAATCGCCATCTACGACCCCCGTGAGCAGGAAATGGCGCTTACTCCAAACATCAAGACGTTCCACATTTTGATACAGGAAAACGTCAACTTGGTTAACGGCAAGTTCGTGCCCGACAACTCACGTAAATTCCAGAACGGGCCGTCGTGGATATATACCCAGGAACAGGCGGCGTGGTTCGTGCAAAGTCTCGTGGACCACTACTTTGACCCAGGGTTTGAAATGCACTGCTCGCTTGTGGGCCATGATTTACGTGGCGACATTGGCTGGCTTAACCAGCTTGGCGTGGTGCTCCCAAACTGCATCCGATTGTTGGATACCCAGAAAATATACACGTACACGCACGGGCACAAGGGCTCGAGTTTGAGAAATGCTCTTAGGTCAGTCAACCAGCCATATGCGTTTTTGCACAATGCCGGGAACGATGCCTACTATACGGTAATGCTAGCGTTGAAGTTATGTGACCCGAATGTGCGCCACTTGACGGGCGTGGACTATGTGAAACACGAGGATGTTAACCAGACAAGTATAGATAAGCATTTGAGGCAGTTGATTAGATGAGAGGGGGCGAAATAAAGACATTGGTGAGATAAGAGAGAGATAATGGGGAGACAGGGGGAAGAAACTAATGAGGTATCGGGAGACATGGGTAGGTCCATTAGCAACTTTTGCATGTTGCGCTTCATTTCCGGGGAAGTTACCTCGTGCTGAATTGGCGTGGTTTTTTTTTTTCTTCTTCTTCTTTTTCTTTTCCTTTCCTTTCCTTTCCTTTCGACGCGGCACTATCAGGCAGTAAGAAAGCGACAGGGCATGGCAGGAGCATGTGCATCATTTTCGCAGCATTCGTGAGAAGTACACCTGAAGTGAAAAATTTCAGCAGAATTTCAGCAGAATTTCACCTGCAGAGTTTGTTGCCCGGAGCGTCTCATTCTGCAGGATAATATTTCTGGGATGGAAGAAATTTTTCTTCACCTCCACGACTATCATTTCGTCCCCCCTGTGCCATGAGCTGTCCTGAATGCGGTTCGAGAAACGTTCTCCAGAGAATCTTCCTGGAGAAAATAACCGACTACTTCCGTACATGCTTAAGCCAGGGAAGGCTTAGACGCTTAACTGGCAAGAGAAACCGCACCCAGGTGGAGAAGCAGGTGCGTCGTGTCTTTACTAGAGAGTCGACCTTGTTTTGTATCGATGTCGAAGCATGGGAAATGGACCAATCCCGCATCACTGAAGTTGGTGTCTCCATATACGATCCGGAGGGTCAAGAACTAGCCATTGTACCAGACATCAAGTCATACCACTTTCTCGCTGAAGAAAATCGGCATCTCAACAACGGTGTCTATGTGGCAGACCACAAGAACAACTTTTCCGGCGGCAAATCGTTCGTCATGCCTCTTGAAGAGATTGTACAGTTATTGCGAGCGTTGGTCACTGAATATTTTGAATACAGGGACAATACCATATTGGTGGGCCACAGCTTGAAGGGAGATGTCAAATGGTTGTCTGATCTAGGAGTGTTCATTCCTGCTTCTTCCCGTGAACTAGACACGCAGAAGATGTTCTCATATACTCATGGGCTCAACGGTGCCAGCTTAAAAACGGCGCTTCTGACGCTTAACCAGCCTTATGCGTTTTTGCACAACGCCGGGAATGATGCCTACTATACCTTGTTATTGGCACTCAAGCTATGCGACCCCCAGGTGCGGGAGCGAAATCATATTGATGTACGCGACGATGACGAAAAATATGCTTTCACGGAGATTAAACCCCGCGAGACAAACAAAAGTGTCCTTTATAGTGCTTCATATCGTGTCTTCTTTGACATTGTTTTAGGTGACATCTAGTCTCTGGGTCCGAATTATGCTGTATAGGTACAGGTACATTGTATGAGAAAGGTGGGGCTTGCTTAAAGATAAATTCTCGACTCCCCATGGAATATTAGGCGAAGATTTTCACCAGTAACGAAACTCATGACCCTTAAGGAAGCACATTATAGTAAGCGATACAACGCCTCGACTCATAACACTTCTTCTCTATTTTTAAACCTAGAAATGAAAGCATGGAAATGTCTTCAAAGTGCATTCCTATTTCTGCCTTGATCCACCCTATGTGTAGAATCCGCCATTCATTTGATCAAGAATGGTCCTCTCCATACTTTCCCGTATTTGCCCAAGCCTTAAAATAAGCCCAGCACACAAGCTCTTCACCCGATCGTCAATGATAGATTCCCATAAGCTCACAATCACGCTTTCAACGATTCTTAGGTTGCCATCGAAGTTGGTCACTAGGTAGGTGGTATCAAGAGTCTCACAAATAAGAAGCACACCCGTAACAATACTTTCAATCACCTGTAATTGTTCTTGATCAACGTTTTGTAGGAGCGGCGTGACCAACGTTAGGTACTCTGCGGCCATGTCCTTAAAGTCAAGTGCTGCCGGATATGCACAGTGCAAAATCAACGATAGTGTTCGGAGATAGTGTGCGGTAAGCACAGGAGTGTAGTGCCCGATGTTGATACCTCCACTTTCATACCAAACGGCCACGAGAGGAAAGAAGAAAATTCTGCCGACAATGTCACGAAAAGTGGAGAGCTGGTCTTTTGAAACCTCAAGGGCACCCGAGTCACGTTTAAGTCTCGCAGAAACCCGCAAAACCTTGCCCCCAAGAATCTCATCACGCGCTTGTTCCGAAGACTCTCTCATCAAATCGTTCTGGATGGTGTTTTCGATGCGAGAATATCCATAGTCGAGGGCAGTATATTGGTCGTGGAGGCTCTGGGGCAAAGTTTGTGTTGGGAAGTGCTTCGACGTGAAGCTTTTCTCCACAACCTCGTCCTTGTATCCACGAAGCGCACGTGCTCCAAAAGACATGGCCGATAAAAGACAGAGCCTTTGCTGCAACGAGTAGTCACCCGTCAAAAGCAACTGGCAAAGGCCAGTGGTCACACTCGGATAGCTCACCACAACAGCTATCATTGCGTTCAAGCGCAACGTCTCAAAGTCGTCTTCCTCATAGTGATTTGAAAGACCCACCAACTGCTGAAGGAGGTCCTTGGCGTAGAAAGGCACTTCAGAGCCAAACGCCAGTTTTTGCCTGAGAAGCGTCGGGGCAACTTTGAGGGCAATTTTGCGTTTCTCGTATGCGTCGGAATCTTTTGTGTCCGCACTGAGATACGACAAGAGATCACGTATGTAGATGGGCGCCGCCACCGTTTTGCGATTGGCGAGAGTCGGGTCGTCTTCTTCATCACTCATGCTAGCATCACGAGCGTATGCTGTATCTTTGTCCAAGTTTAGCTGCCCGAGGTTCAACGACATGTCCGTTTTAGGTTCATCCACATCGATGATCTGGGGCGATCCCACCACCTCCCAGGCATCCGGCAAAGAGATATCAAAATCGTGGTTCTGAACATATTTTTGCGGAAGGTCCACTTGGCGCATTTCCAGCAAGTCGTTCATGTTGAAAATGGGCAGTTCCTCGGCCATGGTACAAATCTTGTCAGCAAAGAAAACACCCAAGAATTTCACCTGGTTTGACAAAGACGAGAGCCGGCTGGTGATTGCTGAAACAAACGCCTGCAGCTTGAGCAAAATACGAAGCTTTTCTGCCGGTAGCTGGGCACAGAGACAAAGAAGAAGGTGGGTCCTGTAACCCTGTTTTACAATTGGTTCGTTTTTCACCGTGCCAGTCGAGCCCCATAGTGCAAGTAGCTTTTCCATATATTTCTCGGAATCGGCCACCAGAAGGGCCACCATAGTGTTGAGATGGTAGTTGTAATGAGAAACAACCTTTTCCAAGAGCAATTCATCCCACACCGAGTTGTCTAGAATCAGTTTGTTAAGAACAGAAATAGCTTCCGTGGTCTCGTCATTGGCACCGGAGCGGAAGTATCTCTGGACAGCGAAGTCTAGAAACTTCACTAGCACCATCTTACGCTCGAAACGTCTCATTTTCCCCACCACCAGGTGTAGATAATCACTGTTTTCCTTGCAAAACATAACATCAAAGTACGCAGCACTATTACCGAAGGAGAGAAGTGACACCGATAGCAGTGCTGTGTCTTCTAGTCCTAGTAGCTCCTTGCTTAAGTAGACTGTATATGCATCCATATCTCGGAGCACTACAGGCACATGGAAATGATCAAACTTGGTGACAGCCTCCCTCACAATAGAGTAAACCTGGCCTTTGAATAATAGCTTTTCTACTTCCTTTCGGGCCAGGGCATTTTTGTTCTGCATGAGCTCCGCTACAAGGCCAGGAGCAAGAACCTTCTCCAAAAGACGCGTATGGGCATCTAGGCCTACTAAAACATCACGTTTCTGGGACGAATCTGCTCGGGAAAACATCCGAATCCGTGCCACGAGATTCCCGAGGCCAATAGCGGTTCGGAAAACACGTGCAATTGTGTTCTGGCATGGTTCGGGAAGTGAAAGGTATGTCTCAGGGACAGTGTACTTGAGAAGTGCAGACACTAGCCGAAGAAGTTCCACTTCAGATTCCTTGGGCGTGCTGTCGATACACTCTTCGATCTGAGCCGGCAGTGGCTGCCGAGACAACACCTCCATAAGAAAAGCTTTGGTGGATTGCGTAAATACTTACAGTGTCGTGGAAGGAGAAAGAAGCAGGTCGGTGCATAATGTGGGGCAAGAGCAAGAGCGCGGCGAAGTGGTCAGAGGCCCTAGGCTGTCTAGTGCGGCCCCAAAGTAATTTCAGTACAGGGAAGGACAATGACGAGAGGAGGTGGGATAAAGGTCAAAAGTAGAAAAGATTTAAGGAGAAATTATCTGTTCCTACTTTTGCCCGCTTCCACTTTCTTTTTATCTTCTTTCGGTGGATGCTTTGATACCTTGTATGGGTGCTAGTTTCGGCCAAGTTCCAACTGGGGTGCTTTGGGGCCAGGGCGAAAATGTACCGCGATATGAAATTGAGCTTTGGCAAAGGCACCACCTAAGGTTCGTTACAGCGCTTTTATTTGAAAAAAGGAAAGCTTTGATATATTTACATTTCAAAGATGTTCAAATTGGACTCAGAATACTTGGGCTCTTCTTCTGCTATGAAGTACGTTCTCTGTTTCATCTGATAGAATCCTACAATTTATATGTGGCTCTGTAGATCACTGACGCGAATCTAGCTCAGGCCCGGGGAACACCAGTCAAACTCTGAAGAATAGACCAGTGAAAAAGTTTAAAGTCAGCAGGCAAACACAAGAAACAAGGCAAGAAAAGAGTAAGACAAAAATAGTAGAGAAAGAAAGAGACCCAGAATTTTCTATAGGATTTTTTCTCAAACACACACACCTTCAACCCCCCGTCTGTTAACTTCCATTAATTCTCCCATCCCTCTCACTTCCAATATTCGCCCCAGGCCCTGGGCCTGTCCAGATGCGCCGCGCTTGACATGTTGCCTCAAAAAATACGTCTGAATCCCTAAAAGACTCCGTGAAACTGCTGTAGTCCCTGGAATATCCGGTCTTGTAGCGGCTCTCAGCATGTTTCGGCGCCACGTGAGGTTCAACTCGACGGCACAGCTTATTCAGGCCCGACTTGCTGCCAATCTCGAGGAGTATTTCCAGAAAACGACGTTCCTATTTGAAAAACCTGACCATGTAAAAGAACTCAGGCGTGTCATGGAGTTAGTCTATCTCCGCAAACGGCCTTTGGTTGCCGTGGACGTAGAGGCGTATGAAAAACGCCCAAACATCATCACTGAACTTGGCATTGCCATCTACGATCCAAAAAACCAGTGGCTCTCGGCACAACCACATATAAGGACCGTGCACATCATCAGCAAGGAAAACAAGCGGCTCGTAAACTCCCATTTTGTGCCCAACAATAAGTACAAGTTCAACGGCGGCACCTCATACCAGATTCAGCGCCAAGAGCTGCAAGAATTTCTCCAAGAAACGTTGAACTACTACTTTAATGAGCGCCAAGCCGTGCTTATTGGCCACAATTTAGGCGGCGATATCAAATGGCTCAAAGGCCACGGCGTGAAAAATACTGCAGATGTGCCCCAGGTGGATACCCAGCGGCTCTTCCACCTCTCACGTAAACGAGGCGCTACTTTACGTGGCATCCTACAAGCGATAGATATTCCTCACGCAAACCTTCATAATGCTGCCAACGACGCGTATTACACTCTATTAGCCGCCATGAGCTACTGTGATCCACAACGCAGAGAACATCATGACATGGACAAATTTGTATCGCAGCCCAAGCCGTCAAAGCAAATTAAGTCGGAGAGGAAGAAGTCAAAATTTTCTGAGAAGGCCCAAGTGCTCCTGGTGGAGCCTCCGTCCGTGAGCTACCACTATCCCGCATCAATAGATGATGAAATTGACCCGCTGTTTCCAGTAGAGATCGACGAAGCTTGGCTCTTGGAGGATGAAAAGTAAGGCTTGAGGCTAGATTCGGGGCAGACATTGTGCTTAATTTAGAGCCACGAAGACAGAAGATCATATGGAATTGTGAAAAGACTTAGGGGACTAATGCTGACGAAACTTTGAGATATGGGAATGTTACGCCAAGCTGAAAGGGATGGCGAGGTGAAGTGGCCTAGACTTGATTATATTCATGTAACACGAAACTGCCGTGATTCTTTTGGGAGCTGAAAATGTGGTTTCGCATTTTCTTTTTCTTTTCAATGCACTTCTCTTGCCTTGCTTCATTGACTCAGATTTATTCACTTCACCAGTCTGTCACTATCATGTGACTTCAAGTGATGAGTCCTGTGTCAGGAGGGTTTTGATGCAAGACTCCGGAACTTCGAAATCGATTTCAGCCCTTGCACAGACTGGGAAGCAGAAAAGTACAACTTCCAAACCCGACCAAAACTAGGCAGATTTGAAGGGCACACAAGATACTCGAAAGAAAGAATTAGCATTTAGAGAGCATAAGAAGCATGAAAGGGGACAGAGCGAGGCAAATGATTTTTTTTTTTTGAGACTACTCTCATTGAAGCCTTTCGGGAGTCGGCACGCCTGATTTCAAAAATCTACTGCCCTTAATTATAGTAAAGAGTATTCGTGAATAATGCCAACGGATTCTGTCTCACGCGTTGCATCTACGCGAGTCCCGGCGTGCGCACATTACATATCGAAGAAACGCGGCCTACGAAGCTGGATATTTTCAATAATTGTATTTGTTCAATTCAGACGTCAGCGTCATCTCTAGAAAAACTTCAAATTGCTGGCTGCAGATTCTTTAAAAAAAGAGACCTGAAATAAATACCAAAGAACTAAAGCCGGTTCTCTACGCTCGCATCTAAGAAAACCCCCATAACGTTGAAAAATGGCCCCAGCGTACGTTAAATTAACGACTTCTATACCAAAATATATGTCCCCATACTAACGCCCACACAGAAGAAAAGCGGTTGCCAGAACCGTCAAAAATGCTGCGCCCATCTTCAAGTATGCAAGAGTCAAGTCCCCTTACAAGTTTGGGGCCCACGTGGCAATGGCCGGGGGAGTTAGTAAGTCAGTGACCAATGCCATGGATATCGGAGCCAATAGCTTTGCATTATTCCTCAAATCGCCCCGGAAATGGGTTTCGCCAGACATCAAGGACGAGGAGGCTGATGAGTTCAAGAAGCTCTGTGAAGAATTCGGATACAACCCTCGCACAGACGTGCTTCCGCATGGGTCATATTTCATCAATTTGGCAAATCCAGACCACGAGAAGGAAGAAAAGGCATACGGCGGGTTCTTGGACGATTTGAAGCGCTGTGAAAAACTTAACATTGGACTCTACAATTTCCACCCGGGCCTGAGCTTGGACGGTGACTTCAAGGATGCACTTGCTAAGCTTGCCAAAAACATTAACCGGGCCATGAAGGAAACAACTTTCGTCAAGATTGTCATCGAAAACATGGCAGGCCACGGCAACTTGATTGGTTCCAATTTACAGGACCTCAAAGACGTGATTGAAATGGTGGAGGATAAGTCCAGAATTGGAGTTTGCATCGACACTTGCCACACGTTTGCTGCCGGCTACGACATCACTACTGAGGATAAATGGGTTAGCTTCTGGAAGCAATTCGAGCTGATTGTAGGTTGGCAGTACCTTAGTGCAATCCACTTGAATGATTCCAAGGCGCCTTTGGGTGCAAATAGGGACTTGCACCAGAAACTAGGATACGGGTTCTTGGGCCTAGAGGTGTTTCGTATGGTTGCAAATGACGAAAGGCTCAAGAACATTCCTATTATTCTCGAGACTCCGGTGGAGAAAGACGACTCGGTCTACGGCGAGGAAATCAAGCTTTTGGAGTGGCTTCAAGGCCGCAAGGGAGACGACGAGGAGTTCTTGGCACGGGCCAAGGAATTACTGGCGTTGGGCGAAAAAGAGAGGAAAGACCACTTGAAAAAATACGAGGAGAAATTGGCGAAAGAGGAAGCTAAAAAGGCCAAGCAGGAGAAAAAGAGACAAGGAGCGGATATACTGTCTATGCTCACGAAAAAGGCAAGGAAGTGAGTGTACTGGGATAGTTTGCAGCGATTATCAGAAGGTGTCGTAGAGTGTTGTTCATAGACTAGAGATGAGATAAGCGCAAAAGAAAAGAAAAAAAAAAAAAAAAAGAAAAAAAAGACAAAGGATAAACAAGTACTGTTGCTGCAATGATTTGTTTTAGTCTTAGTCAGTTTCTCCCATCACTATTCAACTTTGTTCTTTAGGGTTCAACACTTTTTTCATGTTCATATTCGGGCTTCCGAATGAGAGATACTCGCACGTCTTGGTCAACCGATATTGTTCGACGTGAAGTGAAATTAAACAGGATATACCTGAAACGCTAAAGTAAGAGCATACCCCAATAATAAAAACTCTTGTTTCTCGGAACAGTCTTTGCTTTATCACCACAAGAATACTGAGCGATTTCTCAGACCCTCGCTTTATGGATAATTCCATCAGGTCTCAATTGCAGCCTACGTTGATGCCGAAGTGTCGACTAAAAAGGTTATACCTGCTCTAAAGACATCACCATGACCAGATCCTCACATGATCTTAGAAAATTATCGAAAACCTTCATCTCGTAAAGACTTTGCAAAAATGAAAGAGAAGGAAAACCCTGACTGAACAAAGAATCAAAAACTCTCCTTCCTGGTTTAATGTATTGATTCCTGAGCTGGCTGCGTGAGTGGATGCGACCTTTTGCAGCCAGTGAATCGACCAAGCAGTGGGACCAAGCAGTGGGACGAGTGTGTAAACAATAAAGCACATTGCTGCCAGAAGAAATTGACCCACAAGGTGTCGAAAACAAAATAATCTACAGATCGGGACCAAGCAAAAATAAGTCAAGATGAAACAACAATCAGTGTCCAGAAGCGACGGGAAGCAATTGAAACCACAACAGCATGAGAACAGTGTTCCGTTGATTGACCACGACTTCGAGAATATACAACGCCTTCAACACACCGTCTACGCAGGTATATTGCTGAACACACCCGTATTCTTTTAAGCACCGAGCACACGGCAAGAATACCCACAGAAGCACTAACACGACCGCTTCTACTTTTTTTGAAAAAAGGAAATGAAAATAAGTAGAGGTAACGTCAGTGACTCTCAATGGAGTACCGGAGAAGAGATGAAAAAAATAAAAAAAACAAAAACACAAAAACCAAACGTCCTGATCACTGACCTAAAAGTCCTACTTTTCTAAAGCTGCTCATTGTCTTGCTTCAAATACGCCGAATGTCATGGTTGTACTTGTTGCGATCTCTCTCTAGTACGCTCTTACGGGTGCGCTTGTCCTGGTGCTAATGTTTCCTTTCCTACCGTGCCGGCTTTCGATCTACACGGTAGGCGCACGTCCAACACCTCCCGCAAGGAAGCCTCAAAATTTCGCACACCATCAACCTCCGATCTCCAACAAGCTTCACATCGCACTCACCTAAAGTCAACATTGATCGAGCCTGAGCTTCAATTGCCACGGAATTCCAACCTTTTCTTGTTAGAGAAAACTCTTCAAAATCTAAATGTTTGGCAGAAGTACCTCCGGGTTTGGTGGGTTCGGAGGCTCAGCAAATACTGGCACACTGCCCTTTGGAGCAGCGTCTAACAACACCAACACATCCCCTTTTGGCAACACTGGCCAGGCCACAAACACAGGCACGGGTCTTTTCGGAGCGGCGGCTAACAAGCCGGCAACTGGGGGTTTTGGAGCCTCTTCCGGTGCTTTTGGTGCTCCCTCTAACACAGGAGGTGTGGGGGGAATCGTGGGCGGCGGCAGCAACACCACTGGCACGGGCTTTGGCGGGTCCGCGAATGCCGGTGGGTTTGGCCAAACAGGCGGGTCACTTTTTGGCCAAAATAGCCAAAATAACAACCAGACAGCTGCTTCGCCGTTCGGAGCGGCGGCTCAGAACACTCAAAGTGGTTTCGGTGCAACGGGAAGTACAGGTTTTGGCGCAGCAGCAAAGCCGTTTGGCAGCGCTTTTGGCACGCCGCAAAGTAACTCCATCACTCCGTTTGGTGGTGCTGGTGCAGGCTCGACTGCGTTCGGGGCTGGGAATGATCCCAATGTAAACAACGGAACTGCCTTGAAACCGTTTACTCCTTTCACAGAGAAGGACGGCTCCGCAACCAACTACTACCAGAATGTGTCGCTGATGCCCGAGTACAAAAACTTCTCTTTTGAGGAATTAAGACTCAAAGATTATGAGCAAAACAGACGCTTTGGTTCAGGAAACCCAGCTGCTACTGGAGCTGGGGTGGGGACATTTGGGGCTTCTCCAGCGGCTAACCCTGGATTCTCATTTGGCGGTGCCAACAATGCTAACACCACTTCCACGTTTGGCGCCGCTAACAACGCGGGAACCAGCGCTTTTGGTCAAGCCAATAATACGTCAGGAAATGCGTTTGGCCAGCAAGAAAACGCGGGCTTTGGTGCGTCCAACACTGGCGGTTTTGGCCTGAACCCAGCAGCTTCTGGTGGTCTTTTCGGCCAAAGCAACACCAATGCATCTCCTTTTGGTGCGGCCACCAACAATACTTCGGGTGGATTTGGAGCAGGTTCTTTTGGCAATAATACCACCCCAGCTTTTGGCGCGGCTAACAAGCCATCGGGTTTCAGGTCTAGTTTTGGAACAGGGACAAATAACTCCGGCGCGGCATTTGGTGCTGCTACTAATAATACCTCGACAGGGTTCGGAGCAACTTCCACTTTTGGTGCCAGCAACACAAGCAACTCACCGTTTGGCCAGTCCAACACAAACAACAATGCATTTGGTGCAAGCAACAACACCAGTTCTCCGTTCGGAGCGAACAACAATACTGGAGGTGGTCTTTTTGGAAGTTCCAACAACGCGGGGGGCTTTGGTGCTAACACTGCTAACACAGGATTTGGCGCAAGTAATACTGCTGGGGCTACGGGTGGCGGGCTTTTTGGTGGGTCAAATAACAGTTTTGGCGCCAAACCTGCCGCTCCCGCAGGCGGGCTCTTCGGTCTGGCCAACAATACCCAGCCTGCGTCTGGGTTTGGAAGTGGAAACACTGGAGGAGGTCTTTTTGGCCAGGCCAACAACAACAATAATAACGCGTCAGGTGGATTCGGGGCCGCCAACACCCAAAATACAGGCGGTGGTTTGTTTGGTAATGCTACTCAAACGACATCAACTGGGGGCGGCCTCTTTGGAAATAACAATGCAGCATCGAATACTGGCGGCGGTCTTTTTGGAGCAAAACCTGCTGGAAATACAGGCGGGTTGTTTGGAAGCAGCAACACGACATCCACGCCCGCAACTGGGTTTGGCGCAACACAAAACAATTCCTCGGGTGGGTTATTTGGATCCAAACCCGCAGCTTCTACCGGCGGAGGATTGTTTGGAAGCAACAACAGCAACAACCAGACGAACGCCGGTGGCTTGTTTGGTCTGAACAACGCTCCCCAAACAGCTGGTGGTTTGTTCAGCGGGAACAACAATGCCTCTGCTAATAACAATAACACTTCTGGTGGCTTGTTTGGTAATAAGCCCTCTACCAGTTTAGGCGGTGGACTTGGTGGGGGCGGAGGATTGTTCGGAGGTAACAACAATCAAGCTGCGCCTGCAAACAACAACAACACCAGTGGCTCCTTATTCGGCGGTGCAAGCGGAGGGAACTCCATGTTTGGGCAATCGCAACAGCAGCAACAACAAGCCCAACAACAACAAGGACAAACCAATGCCCAATCAACTGGTTTGAGTATCCTTTCTCAGAACCCCTACTCAAGTGAATTGTTTCAAAGCCTTACTGGCTCTAGTCAAGGAAGTGCAAATAACGCAAATATTCCTCTCGCCACACCTGTGAACCCACCTGCCAAGAAAGCAGTCACTTTGCGCAGCGCACACCGAGTAGAGCCGTTGTTCAGAGCAGAAAAAGTTGTGCATCCACCTGAAACAGCACTTTTGCCTCGGTCAGAATCGGTGAACAACACGATTCCACGCCAGCCCTCTCTATTGGATGCCGATGTCGACAAGGCCATCATGTCTTCTGACATTTTTGCGCCAAAGAAGGATTATAGGAAACTTATCATTCAGGGTGCTAATAACTCCACTGGTGTGATTAGATCCCAGGATGAAAAATTGGCCGAACCAAAGCACGTGACGTTTGACGTGGAGCCGAAAGATAAAACAGAAGAAAAGACCCACATTGATTACAGTGCTCCCGACATGGTTGATGACGATGGATACTGGACCTTCCCACCACTAGCTGAACTCAAAAAGAAGCCGTTGGCAGAGTTGAGAAGTGTGGAGAATTTCAAGGTTGGAAGAAAATATTACGGTGTTGTGAAGTTCAAAGAGCCAGTCGACCTCTCCTCGTTTAACTTGGATGACATATGTGGAAACATCGTCACCTTTGGCTCCAGAAGCATGGTTTTGTATCCAGATGAAGATCTGCCAAAGCCAGGTGAGGGCTTGAACTTGCCTGCAGAGGTGACGTTGGAAGGATGTTACCCACTCAATCTGAAGACCAAATTGGCGATTTTGGATCCTAAAGATGACTTGGTGAAGAAACATATTGAGAAGTTGAAGTCTCTTCCAGACATGAAGTTCAAGCACTACGAGCCTACAACTGGAAACTGGACCTTTACCTTTGATCATGTTTGAGGCGACTCGAAGTGTGCAACGCGTCCGGCATACACTTGTAGATCAAATGGCGTCTGGTGACCGCGTTTGGTCTTCGCGTCCAAGAGACACTATCAGCTATTTCCATCACATCTTCATACAAAAGAATATACACATATATATATATATATATACACGACATGGGAGTCAAGGGTACGTAAAACGCGTCTGATCGAAATTGCAATCTCGGCTTTTAGCGTCTCAGAAGATGTGCTAACATGTATTCTAGGTCTCAATCAGCTCTTAAAAGAGCATGCTCCAGATGCCTTCAAGGAGTTTACCATGAAGAATCTTTTCGGGAGAAAAGTCGCTATTGACGCTTCCATGTGTCTATACCAGTATCTTATTGCAGTTCGTCAACAAGATGGCCAACAATTGACCAGTGAAGATGGCGAAACAACATCGCATTTGCTGGGAATGTTCTATCGCACGATCCGAATGGTGGAAAACGGAATAAAGCCATTATACGTTTTCGATGGAAAGCCTCCAGTTTTGAAAGGTGGTGAGTTGGAAAAGAGATTGTTGAAGAGACAAGAGGCAGAAAAACAGATGGAGGAGTTGAAGGAAACAGGAACAGTAGAAGAGTTGATGAAGTTTGAGAAACGAACAGTTCGTGCCTCCAAAACACAGAATGCTGAAGCCAAGAAGTTATTGGAAATGATGGGCGTTCCGTATGTGGACGCCCCATCTGAAGCAGAGGCTCAATGTGCGGAGCTTGCCCGAAGTGGCAAGGTATTCGCAGCAGCCTCCGAAGATATGGATACGCTATGCTACGAGCCCAAATTCTTGTTGCGACACTTGACAGTTGCCGAGGCAAGAAAGCTTCCGATTGACCAGATTGAGTACTCCGAGGTTTTGAAAGGCTTGGGCATGGACAAGTCGACATTTATCGATATGTGTATCTTGCTTGGATGCGACTACTGTGAGACGATCAAAGGAGTAGGACCGGTGACTGCGTTCAAGTTGATAAAGGAGCATGGCTCCTTGGACAATATCGTGGAGTGGATCAACAATAACCCAGGGAAAACCAAGTACCAGGTACCGGAGAACTGGCCATACAAAGAGGCCAAACAGCTTTTCATGAACCCGGAATTGCTTCCTCATGACGACGTTGATTTCAAGTGGACAGAGCCAAATCTCGAAGGGCTTGTTGAGTTTATGGTGAAGGACAAAGGGTTCAACGAAGAAAGAATCAGAAGCGGTGCAGAGAAGTTGAAGAAAGGACTCAAGGGAGGAGTACAGGGACGTTTGGATGGGTTTTTTACTGTGGTGAAGCTGGCACTGCCACCTGGTAAGAGAAAGGCCGAGTCAAAGGCAAAAGCCACGGGTAAAAAGAAGGCCCGTAAATGAGTGGCATTGTACGAATATTAGTCCGTAAATACACATGCACTTTATATACTGTTCATAAGCATCGAGAATGTCGCGAAAGATGGGATTGAAATATACAGATCGACATTTGAAAATCCAATTAAATGTCACACACAAACGTGCAGAATCTCTTATTACATACAAATATCCCGAATGTCTGGAAATTCGAAATATTCATCACTTGCAGTAGAATCTAAAATCAACAGTATCGAATGTAATCCACAGGTACAGACTTACTTTCTTCCATGGCATTACTCACCGTATCTATTGCTGCAACACCTAGGGTCTAGACAACCGATCTCCTCGACGTCGATTCTTCACGAACTTCCTTGATCGTGTTTTCTTCTTCACCTAGTCCTTTGTTCGTGTCTTCTTCTTCTCGGCCTCGGCCTGCTTCTCCTTCTCGATCTCTTCGACATACTTGGAAATCTCGTCCACGGTTAACTGAGTAATGACATTGTTGGGCTTCAAAACCGAGATCTCGATATTCTTCGCTCCCGTCTGCACCACCTCCAACAACGATTTGACCGCCAATTTCACCGTGGTGTTCTCGTCCGCGCCCTCGGCATAGTTTTTCTCCAAAAACTCCTTCACAGTTTTCGCTGAACGGCCTATAGCATGTGCTTTCCATGAGTTATACACACCACTGGGCTCTGTCTGATACAACTTCGGAACGGTGTCGTTGGAGTCAAAACCAGCAATCATCGTGGCAATACCAAAGGGCCTGACTCCTCCCGATTGCGTGTACCGTTGCTGCACTCCAGCCACATATTTGGTAAGGTATTCAAGCGAAACAGCATCCTCCAAGTTTAATCTGTGAGACTGGGCCTCAACACGTGCTTTGTCAATCAAGATTCTGGCGTCGGCGTTCAAGCCGGCAAACGTCAAAAGCACGTGATTGTCCACTTTACAGATCTTGGAAGGTGTGATTCTTGGGTCCTGTAGTTTCAACGTCGTTCTCTTTTCACAGCCTAATACCACGCAATCGGCACCTTTCACGCCCACGGCGCACGTGCCTCGCTTGACTGCTTCGGAAGCATACTCGACCTCTAGAAATGTGTTAGTATACGTATGGAAATGATGAGGGTAGGGGAAAGGGTAGTTATCAGGATGAAAAGCAGGGAGAAGAAACATCATTAGATGCAATGTTAGGGTGAAACGGGGGATGGGTGGTCACGGCACAAAAGACGCTCACAATGGGTTTAAATGAATGGTGTCGATTGAGATATCCATTAGTGGTTTCCACATTGATTTCCACGACAGTGGAAGGATGCGAGTACCAGATGGCCAACAATTCGGCACTTTCATCATCACTGGCACCGACAGAGACATAAGGGCAAGAGCTTGTTTTGTTATCCCAGAGCCAAAAAATGTATAACCAGAATGCGACGTCCATTGTGACCACCACCATTCACCTATTTCAAATGGATTATTGGTGCTTCAAAACATACGGAAGACATGGCCGTCGGGGCTGAAGGTTAGTAGACAGATTCTGGGGAGAATTTCGGTATTTCACTTTGAAATTGGCCTGTTCTAACCTGATACACCGGTGAAAACATGAGCGCAAGTCAAAGCCAGACTAAACCCAGGTTTCTTCGGTGTTTGATTCCAAATGGCACTGCAGGAAGCGAAAGAAGAAAAAAAAAAAGACGTACGAGAAAATCGACAAGGCACTATCGTATCCACTCATTTTCGGGGATAGATGATGTGTGTGTGAGTGGAAGGTGGAAGGAAATAGATGCTTAACGTGGTGGGATAGTGGGCCTTAGTATGGATTGTAGTCCTGGTGGCGTATGGTGGGATTGGAGTGCGAGTAGGTAGTAGCGAGAGGCGATTTGGGAAAGCCAGTGGATGCGGTATCTGCAGGACACTTAGTTTTGGGGTGAAATTAGGACGACGAACATTTTCGTGTTCTTTTGGATGGTAGTATAAGTGGAATTTAATCAGTGAACATAGGCACCCAGGGCTTTTCTGAAGTCTTGAATAAATGATAAGTGGTAGGGTGGAATGAATATCGGAGAGGTAGGGAAAGTGCTGGTGCGGACCCAATGCTAGTATAGTGAGGCTCGTCCAGATACCTCAAGACTCGTATCTACAGTAGTGAGTTTGCCGCACACCAAACGAGAAGAGCAATTATATGGAAGATGGGACAATTGAGTATGTGCAGAAGAAAAGATTCATCTGCTTCTTTGCCCATAAACGCCCGACTTTATTCCGAACCAGTGGTCCTTAACCTGGCAGCGGCGTATCACGTGATAGGCTCGCCATACTATGTCCAACCCAAGCTGATCTTGAAGAACACATCCGGCTTTCTTCTTCAAATAATATGTCCCATTAAGCATTTACACAAACACACCTTCAACCGTACATCCTCTATTATTCTTCAAACTATGGCCAAACCTGCACGGGCCCCGAAGGTGCAAAAAGACCACTATGCTCGAACATCCTTTCTCTTCCAGGCAGCTAACTTTCATACCATCCAGGGCAACTTGGCCTTGTCTCGCATGATGCTGCGGAGCGTAGATTTGGTGGCCAAACGAACAGTGCTACGGCTTCTGCCGCATGTCAAGCGGCAAATGTGTAAAAAATGCAGCTCGCTCTTGATCCCAGGTCTTACTATGGCTGTAGAGATTGAAAACAAGCTGAAACAGCCAAAACATAGTCCCAGAGCGGATGTTTTGGTGGCCACGTGTCTACAGTGTGAAGCAACTAAGCGGTTTCCTGTGGGCAAAAATCCAGACTATGTTTTGTATTGTGATAAACATGTTCTTGGGGAGACATGAGTATATACTGGGAATAGTGGTGGTTTTTGAAGAACAGGATCACGCAAACGATGTGAGTCAAGCACGAAAGGAATGGAATTGGTTTTGGAAATGAATATTTTATTCGATGTGGCCTTCAATTATGATATTTGCGGGGTTGCACATGGTAGCCTATCAGTTGTTGATACTATATGGAAGGAACCGGTTGAAAGGAGTCAAGGAAACCCTTGTAAATACACCATGAATAAATGAATACCTACCAATTAAGCGCCTTGGCTAGATGTTCCAGCAGCTCCGCAAAGGTTTTCTCGTATGTATGACAAGAAGGCAAATATATCTCCACGCTATGTTGAAATGCTGTTAGAAGGGCTTAACTTCTCAGTCCACCCAAGTCCGTCTATACCAGAGGCTATTCAACCATTTTCCATTTTCCATCATGAATTCCTCACTGCCTCAATATATCTTCACGCGAACGTTCTTTGAATCTTTGTCTGCGAAGCTTTTCCATTCGTCTCGGAGGCTGGACTCTAGAGCCAAAGAAACCGTAATGAAACCCGATTTCATGGGCTAATATCTCGCCAAACCCTAGCATCACACCATTAATAAAGGGCAATACAAGATTGATGGCACCTTTCCGAAACACGTCCCAGAGACTGAAGGTAACTACAACGTTGCGATTTTGCCTCTGATACGGCATGTATTCCGCGTCCAGTTGCTCGCCAAGGCGGAATTTTTCGTGGTGATCCTCGTCATGTAGTTCTCGTTCTAGACCCTCTTTCAATTCTTGCTCATCGTCGTCTTCAAGATGACTGTGGGATATAATGGCATGTAGATTATCAACGTCCTCAGCACTTACGAGCTCGTCTGAAGAAAGCGGCAACGGGTACAAACCGTCATCGAGAGACACTACAGCCGGTTCTTTCTGTAAGCCTTGGAACGACATGTTGTTAGTTTCGAACTGGGCCTGGAATGAAAGCGTGGAAATGAAGACTTAAATAGGGGTCTGAGAACGGTTTCAAGGACGGAGAGGTGAAACCAGGTGGGCCAAGTCACGTGACGGGTGGTAACGCCTGGAAACACTAGCTTCTTTCAAAAAAGAATAAAGGGGATGGAATTTTCTAAATCTTATTTCTCTCTTGTTTATGTAGGGAGCCATCTCTGCTCCCTGATGTCCGTTGTCTTTTCTTTGTTTACTGATCACCAGATTGGACATAACTGTGAACAATTCAGTGGGAAATTAGCACACCCTCACAATTGGAAATCAGCCTTTTCAACTTCTCAACTACTGATGTACTGCATTCTTTACTTTTTAGATTTTCTCTTTTTCGTTGGCATCAGTCTCTATAATGTCTTGCGTTTGTACTCGGTAGGTGCAGAATAGATTTTTACTCCGTCTTGACACCCACGCTCTTTCCGTCAACCAATCTATTCTCGGTCAAGGCAGCAATCACAGCAGCACCAACACCAGACCCGTCCTCGGCAGGGACAATGATGATGGGGTCCAGCTCGTCTGCAGACCACTCGAAAATATCCCTCAAGGCTTTGGCGGCTCTCTCCTTGAAGCCAGGGTACTTCTCGTAAACAGAACCATCGGCAGCACAGTGAGCAGTCTTGTAACCTCTCTTCTTACAGATGGCAGCGATACCACAAACAGACAATCTGGCCGATCTCTCACCAATCAACTCGGCCAATCTTCTGATGATCTTTCTCTCGGCCTCGGTAGTGTCCACGCCCAATTTGCTCTGGAACAACTCTTCAACATCAGACAAGTTCTCAAACGGGTCCTCCTCGATCTTCGAAGGGAACGACGCATCCATCACGTAGGCTTCGTGCAACTTGGCCAAGTCCTGGCCCTGCAAAATCAAGTTCTTCTCGTCGGCCAAGTCGAGCAAGATCAAACGCAACACCTCACCCAAGTAGTACCCGGAGATCATCTTCTCGAACGCCTGCTGGCCTGGTCTGGGGGAGTTCTCGTCGATACAAATGTCGTACTTTGTTCTGGGCAAGACGACGTGCTCGTTGTCGAAGGACCCGTACTCGCAGTTGATGGCCATGGGCGTGTCGCTTGACACATCGTCGCACAATCTGCCCTCCAACTTAGGAATATCGCCGCAAACGTCAAAGTAGGCGCCGTTGACACCAGTACCAAAGATAAGACCCATCTTCGTCTCGGGGTCAGCGTACATGGACGCAACAAGCGTACCGGTGGTGTCGTTGATCAAGGCAACAACCTTTACAGGCACCTCCAACTTCTCAATGGCCTCCTGTAACATAGGCACGACATCGTGGCCCTCGACACCCGGGATGTTGAATCCCTTGGTCCATCTCTGCAAAATACCCTCGGTGATTTTGTCTTGCGAGGCAGGGTACGAGAAGGTGAAACCAAGAGGCAAGGGGTGGTCCACTCCATCGGGGAAGAACTCATGAATAAACTTCTGCAAGCATTTGGCAATAAAGCCCCACAATTCGTCGGCGGATGCCTCACGCATGTGCTTGGGCAAGGCATACTTGGACTGGGTGGTGTCGAATTTCAGGTCGCCAAGCAACTTCACCAACACTACTCTCAAGTTGGTTCCACCCAAATCAATGGCCAAGTAATCTCCGGTTTCCTTGCCAGTGGGGAAGTCAAGAACCCAACCGGGGATCATGGGGATGTTTCCGCCTTTCTTCGACAATCCTTTGTCCAACTCCGTGATGAAATGCTCGGTGATCTCCCTCAACTTATCACCGGACACGTAAAGAAGCTCTTCCAACGAGCGCACTTCGTCGAGAAGCTGCTGGGGCACATCGGAAAACGTACCCTTTCTGTGCTGAGGAGCCTTTGGACCTAATCTGACCATGTTTCAGTGGTGTTGTTTTTTTCTGTTTTGTAGTGGTTGTGGGGTATAATCACTGGTGGGTAATTATTGGTGGAGGTGAAGGTGGAAGCCGGGGATTTTTCCGGGCTTATAAACGCGGGTTGCGCCCGAGCAGCAACGTGTGCCCACCATTTAAACGCATAATATCCGGCGCACAGTGTTGGTGACTTGGCGCACATGACGGCACGGTGAAAATCCCAGATCTCGGAAGAAAACACAGAAAAAAATCAGCGACAAGCTGACGGGGGCTTAGGCGGAAGGTGAAATGAAGTGAAATGAATTAAAGCCGCCCGTGTTTTGCCCGAGTTTCATGACTCTTGAATTAGCTGCTGAGGTGGATGTCCTTGGCCTTTGCAAATTTCCTCTAATTTTTCCCCTTCCGATTTTGTTTTTTGACTTTTTTTAAAAAATTTGTCACCTCTTTCTTCTCTTTCGCTGGGATCGGAAAATAATCCCCCGCACCATCCGGCACGCTCGCGTGAGTAAACCTGTCGCACTTGTCGGGCGATGTCCCTCCGCAACCGGGGGCTGGGGTGCATCGGGATTCGGTGGAATTACGACAGAGGTTCTGGCAATCTCGTCAAGTTAACCGTTTTCCGTGGATCCAGAAGAAAACGGAAATTCTCGTCACAAGATGTTTCTTGAGGAGATTTTCATAAAAACGCGTGTGATGATTCAAGATTAGTCTCGCCCAAACCTCCCAGACCACTTCTTTTTCCTTGGCTTGGATCTGGCATTTCTCTCGCACCAGGCCAGTTTTTCCGAGCACTCGTCAGCGCGAACCCCAGGCGCCCCCACATATTGGGGCGAGCTGCCTGCAGCATACAACGAGTGTTTTTATCTCTTCCTTGTTCTTCCGAGAACCTTATTTTACGATGCGCAATAAAGTCACGCCTCGCTGAATATGCTTTAATGCCGTGGTGGTGCCAGACAGTGGACATTAATTTTTCTTCAGAAACACCTTCTGTGTGCAGTCGAGCCAGTCGAATCAGGTGCCTAAAACCAGTGTTGTGAATCGTCGCTACTTTCGCTACTTTTTCGCTACTTAAAAAAATACCTGAGAAAATTCGCGGGTATTAGTATTTATTTGTGGCGATGATCACTACTAGCGACGGTAGTAGTGGAAGTACTTATCGTTACTTTCGTCGCTACTCTCTACTAAGAGATCATTTTGTGCAGGAGAATTTTCAATAAGGACGACATAGTTAAGGTTTCTTTTGTTAAGCTACCAATTCTCGGAATCTTACCACACCTTGCAAAGCTCCAGATTTAAAGATATTGGGTGTTGTAGTCACGCCCCATTTTGGACATTGGCCTTGCGAAAATTATCCAGAGA
>JAJMGV010000078.1:0-56286 GCA_030582695.1 [Candida] golubevii
CCCCGCACAGTAACGCAAAAAACTATAGAACTATAGAAAAAACCTGCAATAGATCGCAACCTCACTTCAGGCGCTCAAGACAAGCCCAAGCACGAAATTCCCCTCCAGTGGTTACACTGTTAAAGAACCTCTACCCAAAAAGAGATCAACCTCTTGATCTGATTTCTGAATACCCCTTGTCATCGGCCCATCGGAAGTGCCCGCCGTAGTTCCCGAGACAATAGTCTATTCAGAAGGGGCTCAAGAACATTACCATGCCCAGAGTCCCTGCACCGAACTGAATAGACCTTCTTAACGACTTTCACGAACCAATTAAGTCTGCGTAGATTCTCATAACTTGTATCGACTGGTTCAAGCATCTCCTGTAATTGCATGTGTGTAGTAGAGCCAAATTTGTGCCACCAGAAGCGAACTATCTCACGCCTCTGTGAATTGCCTCTTAAACTTGCATGTCTTACCGAGCGTGCTTATACAACCAGCCAGAAGGAATATACTTGCATCATGTACAAAAGCCCTTTGCGTAATACTCTGGCTATAGACTATCTTTGAAAACTTGTCTTTATGCATTGCTTACAGAGAGCCTTCCCAGATCAGAGCTTTCAACCATGGTGTAACATGCAGAAGAGCTAGTAGGCACACCCCCATTTGAAAGTGGCTCAGTCTGCACAACATTTTGGCATCTGATATGGAAACTTAGGCTCAAAGGAAAAAGTTGGATATCATACTTCATGGAGGCGAGAGTTAACAGTATATCACTGCTCCAACGTCTATATAAGCCTAGTTTGGGCTTGAGTGAGCGGATGCGAGAGGCGCCGTCCCTCATTAATTCAGTTGTGTAAACTAAGAATGATATGGTACATCTTTCTACCCTTAGGTGTCGTTTAGATGCGGTTAAACCTTCTAGATCCCAAATTAGGCATCATCTTGTGCTCTCTAAACACGCTCTTTGTATTTAAGTCCAAACAAACAATCTCATGCTGGCCTGGTCACTACTTCTTGAACGTGTACTCCTCACAGCGTCAGAAGACATTTTCAGATCTCGGTCCGTATGGAATCAGAGAATATAGCTTCTCCGTGTAAGCAGGTTGAACCGGGCTCATACCTAAAATGATTTCAAAAACGTATGACATGGTTAAATAATCAGAGCTCGATAGTTATTCCATGGGAACTAGAGGCTTCAAAGCGCGGCTCTCTTCTTTATTCCTTGTACAGGCTGCATTTCCTTGTAGGTGTGGCGCCTTCGAGAAGATGCACGCATTGCCTGATTAGCAGGCGATTAGAGACGACCTCAGATTCTCGACTCCAATGGTGAGCTTAGTTTGCACATGGCATAACGCGAACCAGTCTCTAAATTTAGAGTATTGGATCAGATCAACGCGGGCAATTGCAAATGAGAGATATGAATGGGCGTGAACCTGCTTTTTCAATTATGACTAAGCTCTCATACTGATATCAAAAATTCTTCGCGTATGATGTTAGCTCTTTGGGGTGGTGTTTTCTGTTACACATGAAAGCCGAACGCTTTCTTTTGCCCTGCCCATAACAGTACTTATCGTGTTAGGTCCGAGAAACGGGACACGGCTTGTTCTGGAACTGTACTGGCAGTTGTCGAGCAATAAGGAGACCTCATAATGACTGTGAACCAAAATTTTGACGCGGGCTTTGCCGACTCGTTTAACTCGTCTAACGTAAACCGGAGTCTAACACTTTTTGTTGCCCTCTTGTGGCAAGGCATTGAACATTTTCTACTCATAAGGCTCGCGTCTAGACCCCCAAAAATGGGCGCAAAAGGCCATCTAGCACAGTATTATCTGAGCTCGATCTCACAGGTTCGCCACAATACACCCTTTTTTAAAACCGAGAGCCTGTTTAGTCGCCGTTCTACATGTCTCCTCAAAAGCTATCCGCGCGATCGGCAGTGCCGCGCTCGCGTCTGAAAACCTCCGGAACCGGCGAGGTGCCAAGACGAGACAAGTGCATCCATGCCCGACTCGAATTCTCCCGTTTCTTCAGTTTACGGCGATACGCATTCAATGGCTGAAAAAGTGCAAAAGAAGAATTCTCTGGCCCAAGAAGTGTCGTTGCTAGGCGGCTATATCGCCGGCAGTATGGCAGCTTGCGGAGCAGTCACATTCACGAACCCAATCGAGCTTATCAAAACACGAATGCAGCTTCAGGGTGAGCTTAGTCTAAAAAGTGATTCTCCAAAAGTATACAGAAATCCCGCTCAAGCAGCAGTCGTCATTTTTAAGTCTGAAGGCTTGCGCGGGTTGCAACAGGGTTTGGTATGTGGTTACGTCTATCAGATAGCACTCAATGGATGCAGGGTCGGTCTTTACGAGCCATCTAGATACCATCTCACAAAATTATTACTTCCAAGCCAGTTTTCAGAGGATGCTTCTCGCATCCCGCAGAATCTTCTAGTCAACGTGTTGGCGGGTCTCGTTTCGGGGATGGCTGGTGCAGTTGCCGCCAATCCATTTTTTCTTATCAAAACACGAATGCAGTCCTTCAATGGATCAACCTCAAGTCCTCACGTCGGCCAACAAACACACTATAAGGGGCTATGGGACGGTTTGAAATCCATTTACTCAAGTGAAGGCATAAAGGGATTATTTAGAGGCACTGACGCTGCACTTCTAAGAACAGGTGCTGGTTCGGCGGCCCAATTACCAGTGTACAATTTGACAAAGAATTACCTATTGAATCATAATTTGATGGCTGATGGAACAGTGGGATTGCATCTCGTTTCCTCGGCAATGGCTGGTCTTGGTGTATCTGTTGTGATGAATCCTTGGGATGTTGTGTTGACAAGATTATATAATCAGAAGGGAAATCTCTACAAAGGTCCGGTTGATTGTTTTGCGAAGACAATAAAGACCGAAGGTCCTGCCGCACTATACAAGGGCTTTTGGGCCCAGCTTTTTAGAGTTGGTCCCCACTCGATATTGATGTTACTGTTTATGGAGCAGTCCATGAATTTCGTGCATTCAATCGAGAGGAAATTGGCTTAAAACATTAAAAGACGTAAGTTTATATAACTTCAATGGCATAAGGTGGCCCGACGCCAATCTTTAATTTAGTTATGTCGGAAAAAAAAAAAAACTTGACCATTTCGCGCCTTCGCGGCACACCAGTGGTGGTCAAGAAAAGAATAGAAAGAACCAGGCATTTACTATATTACATCATGACCAAGCTCAGACCAGCTGCTAGGCTCATGGAGGCAAGCGTCCAGTGCTCACATTTGGGTGCAGCATACGGTGAGTGTGTGTTCAAATCCTACAACAATATTACAAAGGATGCCTGTCAAAAGGAGTTTGCTCTTTTTAAAGAGTGCGTCATCGGCAAAGTGAAGCGTAAGTGAACTGCTTGAATAGAGGAGTTTTGTGACATACAACGAAAAGGATATACATTGCTCCAGTGTTATATTCAAAGGGCCAAATTACACGGGGATTCCGACTCTATATTCGTCAATTGACCGGCTCAAGGCACATTCGACCATTGAATCAGTGGTGAGCGGCCGTACTTGTTGGGAATATTGCTCATATGAAATGTGGATTATCAACTTGAATGTGAGTCTAATGTATCTGCACTACTTGCGGTGTATCGTGAATATAGCACCTTCCCTCAGATTGTTGCACAAGGTATCTCAATATAAGTTGGGCTAAGTCCGATATATATCACTATTATCGTTCTCCTGAAAGATTCTCATCTCAAACAATTGTTCGAAGTCAATATCGTTGCTTTCTTCCCTCTTCCCTTGTGAATCTGTTTTTTTTTTTTTTTTTCTTTATCATTTTCTTTCAAACTTTCTGTGCTTTCGCTACAGTGTCTTGAGACTTGTTGAATCCAGATAAACTGTGAGGCGTCGTGTCGCACACACAAGGTGAGGCACCCTCGGCTCGAAATGTGGGGAAGCTAGGTCTCACATATCACCTACCTTGTGTTCGAGAGAAATCCGTTTCCCATTTCGACTTGCACCATGGTCCATATTTCTCGGATAACAGCATATAGTAAGGACGATGTGCGGAAGATATTAACCATTCTAAAGGAATTTGTTCTTGTTTACAAGGATAACAAGGTCACGATCAATTATCAGAGCCGGCCGGTGGTGCTCTTCTTCACTACCCTCATTGGTACCTTCGGTATCAGTACTTTTTTTACTTTAAGATCTTTACTTAATGCATGGAATGAACACAGAGCCAAGGAAAATTCACGAAGACCGATACTTACCCGACAAAGCTCCACAATATCAAAAAATGGCTCGAGGGAAATATATGTACCCACAGGGAAAACGCTGACGACAAGAGTCATCATACCTAAACCAAATAGGGACAGGTACGCTGCAGACAAGTACTTGTATAAGAATTTTCATCTTGAACAAAAGGTAAAGCTGCAAAAAGATATATTAAACTCGAAGTTTCTTAATCAGATTGTCATCATATGGCGCATCCTCATTCCAAGGTTCTACTCAAAGAATACATCATTGCTCTTCTCACAATGTTTCTTCCTTGTTCTCAGAACATGGCTTTCTCTTATAATTGCTAAGCTCGATGGTCAGATCGTCAAGAATCTCATCTCAGCAAACGGAAGAAAATTTGCGCGTGACTTGATATATTGGATATTGATTGCCTTCCCAGCCTCCTATACAAATGCAGCAATTAAGTACTTGACAAACCGGTTATCCCTTGGTTTTAGAACTAACTTGATCCGTTACATTCACGACATGTATTTGGATCAAGTAATGACGTACTACAAAGTGCTGTTAAACCTGGCTGACATCGAAAATATCGACCAGTACATTACCAATGATGTTACCAAGTTTTGTGACTCTATTTGTGGTTTGTTTTCAAGTATGGGAAAACCTTTCATAGATTTGGTGTTTTTCTCAGTATACTTGAGAGATACTTTGGGAACTGGGGCAATTGTTGGAATCTTCGCTAACTACTTTCTAACAGCATGTGTCTTGAAGAGTTTCACGCCATCTTTCGGCAAATTGTCTTCTCAGAGAACTCATCTTGAAGGGGCATATTACAACCAGCATTTGAACCTCATTACAAACTCGGAAGAAGTGGCGTTTTATAAGGGATCCAAAATTGAAAAAGAAAAGTTACGGGAAACGTTCGATGGCCTTATGAACCATGTCTCGAACGAGATCAACATATCATCTATGTACTCCGCCTTGGAGGACTATGTTCTCAAGTATACATGGTCCGCATGGGGATATGTCTTTGCGGGATTGCCTGTGTTTTTGGAAGACTTATGGCCTAGCTCATCTACTGAACATGTAGATGAAGGCGAAGCGCCACCAGCTCCTCAAACTAAAAAGTATGTTGATGAAAACCAGAACATGCGCCAGTTCATTATAAACAAACGGTTGTTGCTTTCTTTGGCTGACGCCGGCTCAAGATTGATGTACTCTATTAAGGACATCTCAGATCTCACGGGCTACACAGATAGAGTTTTTACTCTCCTCACGAACTTACACATGACTCACGCACCCGCCTATAGCTACCGCTCAAAGTACGGTCCAAGTGATATTCATGGTACCGTACAGAAGAATTACACGGGAGGAGTGCGTTTTGAGAACATCCCGGTTATCATTCCAAGTAAGGATGGCTCAGATGGAGACATTTTGATTGACAAACTCAATTTCAAGCTTCTGAACAAGCACAGTCTCTTGATTTTGGGTTCAAATGGATGTGGAAAGACATCTATCGGTAGAATAATGGCTGGTTTGTGGCCATTATACTATGGATTATTATCTAAGCCCAGCGATGACGACATTTTCTATTTGCCCCAAAAAACCTACTTTACAAATGGAAATTTGAGAGATCAAATTATATATCCATACTCCTATGATGAAATGGTCGCGAGGGGCTATAACGATGACCATTTGTATCACATACTCCGGGAAGTGAAACTTGATTACTTGCTCACGAGAGAGGGGAATTTTAATGTAAAGAAGGATTGGAAGGATGTGTTCAGTGGAGGAGAAAAGCAAAGAATGAGTATTGCCAGAGTTCTTTTCAAAAAGCCAAAGTTTGTTGTGTTGGATGAGTCAACGAATGCCGTGAGTACTGATGTTGAAGATTATCTTTTTGAGCTTTTGCAAAAAAAGAACATCGCATTTATCACTTTCTCACATAGACCATTGTTGATGAAGTATCATGATTATGTTCTTGAAATGAAAGGAGGTAGAAAGAAGGGAGGCTGGGTCTTCCATGACTTGACGTCTGAGGACAATTTGAAAACCATTGATAATGAGATCAATGAGATTGAGTCAAAACTAGCGCGAATTGAGGAGTGGGAGAAACGTATCGACGAGATCGAAAAATATCTTGATGGCCACAATGATGATATCAAAGAGAGCGCTATAGACTTGGAAGAGAGTATCTCTTTCGAGGTGTAACTCGCAATAGAGTTTTTGGTGTCAAATCTTTCACTTCTTTGGTGTTCTGGCTTATTCTTAGTTTCTTGTTGTTTTATGTTTTATGTTTTATCTATTTATTATCGAATTTCGCCTTGTGATTTTTTGCAATTTTGGATCACCCAGAATTGATCTAGACCGCCAGAGAGGTTGCGAATCCGCAAGCCTGCACCAGTCGACCTGCCGTGTAAAAAACAAAAATTAAGGTCGCGTCCACGTGACATGCTCGGCTACCCCTTCTTAACATCAGCCTTTCGAGGAAAACGGGAAAAATCTGTATCAGGCACCTGAGAAGACAACACATAGCCAAATTTCTTCCGTTTTGAATCAGGCCAAGCTAAAAAAAAAATTCGAATAAAATGTCGGAACCCATCAGAAAACCAAGCGATATCTCAAAAGCACCTACACCACAAAACACGCCCTCCAGTGTGGCCAACTCTTATCTTAAGCAACAACCCACTGTGTCTACAATCAATGAGGAGGATGAAAACGCCTTGAGCAAGCAGTTGGCAAACAATCCTGCGCTCTTGTCGATGATTCAAGGAAAATTAGGTACTTTGGTTGGCCAGCAGAGTGGCTACATAGAGCAATTACCAAAGGTTGTCAAGAAAAGAGTGTTAGGTTTGAAGGCTATTCAGCAAGTGCAGATGAAATTGGAAGCTGAATTCCAAAAGGAGTTGTTGGCTTTAGAAAAGAAATATTTCAAGAAGTACGAACCATTGTACGAGAGAAGGAAGGCGATTGTCAATGGCGAACAAGAGCCTACCGCGTCTGAAATCGAAGTTGGTGAGGAAATTGAGGCTGAACATAATGAAGACGAGGACGACGAAAAAAATGCAGAAGACGCTGAAGAAAAAAAGGAGGACGATGAAGAAACTAGTGGTATTCCCAACTTCTGGTTGACAGCCTTGGAGAACTTAAATACTGTGAGTGAAACTATCACCGAAAGAGATAGCGAAATCTTACAATACTTAAGGGACATCAGAATGGAATACTTGAGTACTCCAGGATTCGAGTTGATCTTCGAGTTCAACCAAAATCCATACTTAAGCAACCGTGTCTTGACCAAGACTTACCACTACCAAGCCGAGTTGGGCTATTCAGGAGACTTTGTGTATGACCATGCGGACGGATGCGAGATCAACTGGAAGTCAAAGGAGCATAACGTGACGATCAACATCGAGAGAAGAAAGCAGAGGAATAAAAACACCAAGCAGACAAGAACAATCGAGAAGTTGACCCCTAATGAGTCTTTCTTCAACTTTTTCGACCCACCAAAGCCTTTAAGCGCCGAATCAGATGATGAGAGCGAAAATGCCGAGGAAAAGGAGGAGGACGCGGATTTGGAGGAGAGGTTAGAGTTGGACTACCAATTGGGCGAAGAAATCAAGGATCGATTGATTCCACGTGCTATCGATTGGTTCACCGGTGACGCCATCGGAATCGGCTACCCTGATGAGTTTGAGGATGATGATGGTGAATTTGACAGCGAGGAAGAAGGTGATGATGATGAGGATGATGAGGATGATGAGATTAACGAGACTGGGCCAAAGGAGAGCCCACCTGAGTGCAAGCAGCAGTGAGTAAGTCGGGCCTTTCAATTTTGTCCCCTGATGCTCGAAACAGCACAGCGTAAATTAATAAATAGTGTTTGCAAGAAGCATCACCTCTTTCTGAATGGTGTAGAATAATTAGGAACTGGAAAATCGTCATTTGCTACTAAGCGACAATTTCACCAAAACACTAGGCTTGACCAGTGTTCTCAGAACTAGCCGAGTCTTTTACTGGGCATCGCGCAATTTTCCACAGGGTATGCTGTTGTATATCCGATGCATGATTGCTTACGAGGATTTTTCATACTGGAAAAGTGTGACTAGGTTCTAGCCAAGAGCTTAAGTCCTGAAGAAGCTAAGCCACATGAGGTTTAGTTTCGGCGATTTCAAAACACAACTGATATATTTGCAAACGGCAATACAACACTTTTGAGTGTTTACTGCAATCATTTTCATCGAAGGACAATTTTATACACTGAAACCTGTAAGAATAGACAGTGGCTCCATGAGTAAAATTGAAGCTAAACGGTCGCCTTTAGCTGCTGATGGCCTTGAACTGATCTCGGTGGATCTGAAGTGTATCGCAGGTTGCATGATTCGCGGGGGCGAAATGAGTCCAGCATTGCGAACAAAGGACATGTGATCTTGGGGACCATATTATGTTTGATTAGACAGGAAGGAATTTTCATTGGAAGTGAAAATCCTGGTGGGCTCAGCTCGGTCATTTGACATCCTGAGAGGTAAACGATCTCGTTGATATATTACTCTTGCAAAAACCCTCGGGACTTTTCTACTTGCCAAGAAACAACCCAATGCATCTCGCACCCCTATTATCTTACACTCAATCTCATATCGCCCCTTACACACCCCAAACCTAAAATATGCAAGGGCAAAGAGTTCGAAAAACAAAGGGAGAGAAATCAGGAGAAACAATCAAAAACCAAATGAAACAGGATCTGGGTTTCTGGCTGTCCACTTCACAAAGTTTTCTTTGAATCACCATAGGAAGAAAAGAGTTAAGCTCGGCGAAGACTGTGCAAAGGTTTGTCGGCCGTCGGCATGTTGGCATCGCAAGGTGCAAAGCACTTTTGCTTAATGAAGGCTATGCTCAAGCGTTGGCAACTCGAAACATACACATTTGTATCATGGAAGCCCAAATCAAGCTGCTTCAGAAATGTACATGCCCTCATCAAACTAACGCTGTTCAATTAGCCCAAGTGATTTTCAGATGAAGAATTCATATCTGCGCCAATTGCAAATATTTGATTGGTTTCTTTATCACAGTCCAATGTTGTATCATTTTTATTGTTACATTAATTCCTCGCGGTCTCGCAAGTTTCGTATCTGAACCGAAAAGCTTATTGGAGCAAATGCAACCATCAATTGCTCTCGCCTGTGGATAGGATAATGCGCGCTCTTCTCTGCAGAGATTCCTCCCGTATCTAGAATTGGCATGTGCAATTCGGGGTGATCCCAAATTACCATCCCTTTCTGATTTAAGCTTAACAAATCACCCGGCCGTGTTTCAGCTTCCATATTCTGTGACACTTGTATTAATCGCTTTTTGCGTTCTTCGATACCACCGCTGCCCATCCACATTTTCACAGGCCTCCGCTCGCCAATCTTTTTTCCCATCCCAGAAATTTGCCTTTTTTCATCTTTCTTTTCTTATCAAGGAAGAAATTTCAACACTTTCATAATGTCCAAGACTTTCTCGTCGAAATCATTAAGTCACATTGGCTCTTACAGCCTTGTCCAGTCCTTTACTTCGTTTGTGTTGTCTTACAAATTCTTTGCCATTCTAGCGACCTACTTGATTGCTCTAATCAACTTTACTCAGGACAATGTTATTGCAAAGTTTCCGTTTGCAATGGACTTGATCAAATTCACTGATAACAAATTTGATGCGGTTGTCCTCTCGAACGTCGATGCGATCATCTCTTCGAACTATTACAAGAATATCAAAGAAGTTTCCCTGGAAATTAAAACACGAGTGGATGTCATAATCAACTCATACCAAACGAAAGGTGCGCAAATTTATTCTGCGCTTATCACCAGGGTTCATAGTGTTGCCTCCCCTTACCAGAAGCATGCCTCAGCCCTCGCAAAAAATGCTCTGTCTACCTTGGACGAATATAGAAAGAAGGGCGAAGATACCGTATCTGTGTACTTGAAACCTGTCAACGAATTTGCCGCCTCTACAATAGACAAGGTATTACCCGAGAGCAAGAAAGCTGCGGACAAGACAAAAGCCAATGCTGAATCAGAGCTAAGCAAATCCATTGAGATTGTGAGCGACACATACGAGAGGTCAAAAGACTTGATTTCATCCAAGTCCAATGAGGTAACGAACGTTGTCATTTCGACCTACAACAAAGAGTTTGACTCGACTCCCGAAAAAAACTACTATGTGAAGGTGGCTTCAGCTTCAGTCAACACTGGTGTTGCTTTGTTGAAGAACGTCAACTCTGACTACATTCAGCCATTGAAGGAAACGACTCAGAACTACGTACAGGAGACCATAACTCATAGCGAAGAGAAAGCCGAGGAACTTGTGACAGAGACTCAAAAAAACGTGGAAAATGTGAATGTTCAGATGAACGGTTCTCTGAACGGAACAATTCCGGTGGTGAGTGCTTCTGCTTGAGTCATGATGATGGACATGGCTTCGAATGGTTTTTTCGTTGATTTGAGCTCTGCTTCTTCGGCGGCGAAATCATTATAGTACATCATAACGGGACGTGTCTCACACATTTGAGGCTGCTAAAGTATTAATATTGTTAATTATGAGAAATAGAGTTGTTAGGCTGCATCCAAACCACCTACGAATTTAACAAGCACAATAGTGCGAAATGTCAGCAGGTTTGACATAAACTTTATATTTGATCTACATACAGACTCGTTTGGTAGTGAACAGGTCAGAATCAAACGTCCGCTTTCCGAAAAGCAGGCCTACCTTTGCAACAGGTGTCATCACCACTTTCGTTCCAATTAAATTGGCGTAGTACTGTTTGAAGTTCACCCTGTTTTCTTGCAACAATTTGTCATCCATACGCTCCAAGAAACGTTTCCAGCGACCTAATTTCTCCACATTCTCGGTTTTTGTGCACCATTTCAAGACCCCAGCTGGTACTTGATGCACGGAAATGAATTCGTATCCGAATATCAAGAGAACATTACACCAATTTTCATACTTGACATCGTTGATATAAAGCTCATAGTCGAGAAGCAGGAGACAATGAACTTCAGCCTGCTTCAATTTCCCGAGGTTCAAACTGGACGAGTCATCCGCTTGTTTGCACCCGCAGATCTTCAACCATGTCTTGAACAGGTAGTTGTGATCTTGATTGAACTTCGACGCCAAGATAAGCATGCCCAAAAACAATTTTTTGGGACAGAGTTCTGTTGGCTTTTTGTGCTTGTTCACGATTTTAAACATGTAATAGCAACATACCTGCAATGTTTGCGTAGTGGTTTTCGATCTTCTCAAAAGCTCCACAATGAAAAATCTTAACCTGTGCTCCTCGAACTCCTCTTCTTTCGAAAAGCTGAGTTTAAGCAACCTCAAAGCGCAATTGATCAAAATTGAATTGAACTGAACCTCATTTAAATGTTCATTGTAATACTTCAAGTTGTTGGGTAGATAATGCTCGGTCGGAGTATCAGGATGGTTTCTGACGGGCAGATCAACTGGCTGCCGGGGCGATGCCGAGTTATCTGGGGTCAACATGCTGGTTGGAAGGTAATTCGTGCCAACTTCCTGAAATGTAGGTACTTTGATTTGGTTTTATGCTCTCGTTGAAACAGCCTTAAATTGGCGCAAACATGTCGGCAAAATTCAGGCAATGAAAAGAAAGAAAAGAATAGTAATTGAAAAACGGGGATATATGATGTTGAAATGAATCTTCAGATAGCAAGAACTTGTATGACCAGCACAGGTATCTTGCTAAGTGTGTAATGCGAATGAGATAGCTATCTCCTTGTGAGCCCCTGACCTAAAACCCAATGATAATGAATATGACAAATGCGATGAAGTTGGCGAATGCAGTAAGGCTTAGTATGTAAATCTGGGAGCTCGAATCAGCAGATATGAAATGGAATGACAGATATATTGTGAAGTTGATAACTTGGTGGGGCAATGTACGGACAAAGCGACCCAGTAATCTTGCATAGGAATGCGGGACCAAAAGTTGCTCCTCGGGCCAATATATATACATTCATCCGTCGCGCGCCCTATTACTCATTTGAGACCCGGGGAGGTTAGTCATGCGTCACGTGATACGGCCGCGGTTAGTTGGTTTTGCCGTTCTTCACATCCGGCCAAGCCGCTTTCGATCTTTTGAGGCTCTACTTTTTTTAAAAGAAACAACATGTATTGAGGGCAGCCGCACTAAATTAGTGCGACAAAAAAACTATATGACTGCTTCATCGTGTTCATAACTGCTCCTCAAAAGATTGTCAGCGAATTTTACATGTATCTGTTTGTGTTCTTATTCTTTCAAGATAATAGTAATGGAGATATTTAAAATTGGCCTGGAGATTTGCCAAATCTTTTTCCGCGGAGCTCCGCCAGTGCAGGGCACGTATTGCATATTCGCCACAGTACCTGGACAAATTACGAGCAATAAACCGGAAAAAGAAAAGAATAGGCTCAGTACATAGAGTTCTGAACTCTTAGAATCTAAAGATAGCATCACGCGTATATTCCCTAAACTTAAAATCTTGAAACTAAGACCTTCTGGTCATGCGCCGGTAACAATGTCTGACTTTCATCTAATCAAAGCGCGAAAATTCAGGTCGAGTGAATCTTTGATCTCTTTGTAGCTAACGATGATGCAAGAATCTTCTTCCCGGGATAGCAACAACAACTTTTCGTCGACTCCAACGTCTAACTTGTTCAAGTTTGTTAAGATTCTCGATAAGTCGATGGATGGCTTGCCATATTGGTCCACTGGGTGAAATAAGTAATCACGGAATAATTTAAGGACAGATGTGCTGCCCGTGATATCCCCGTCATTCTCAGGTCTATCTAAAACGACGTTCATCTTGGCTAATAATCTGAAAAGCCTATCGTTTTCAATCTCAGAGACTAGCTGACCCTCAAAGAAGTCGGTCAGGTTTTGAAGCCCATTTACAAGCTTGATCGAAGCATGAGTCAAGTGTGTTGCATAATAGTTATTCAAGTCGAAGCCTCCACGCGCATTGAGAAGTGCTGAAACAGCACTGATCAAGTTGTCACTCAAACAAACGGTCGTTGATTTTTGCAAGTGAGATATTAATGACGAAGGCGAAATGCCGCGTGAATTGGGTGGCAACAATGTGCTTGCCAAGTCCGTAATAAGCCTGCCTAACTTGGTTACGTCGCCGAGTTGCAAGTCTTCAATGACATCTTCTTCATCCTGTTGTTCCTTGCGGAGTTCAATGGACTCGTAATCAAGTATATCATCCACTCCAACTGCACCTAATCTTACCCTGTTCTTATTTGTCACCAAGACTTTGCTTAAGGATAACGATGATCCAGCATGCAAACCCACCTCATGGATTGCAATCAATGCACCTGTGAGCTGAACAAGATACAGCCATAGTAAATTCTCAGTAACTGGCTCAAGTTTACCGCCTAGCTTCCGAGTGATATGTTGTTCTTGTAATGTGTTTGCCAAGGGGTAATAATCGTAAGTGAGAAATAGAGAGGGTTCTCCATCGGTGCTTAAGCTTATAGAAGTAAACACATCATGTAGTCTCGCAACATTGGGATGCTCTAACGCTCTCCACTTTTTGACATTCGCCAATGGGCCCTCATTAAGAATTCGGAGTCTAGAGCCTTGATCAATCCGGCGTAAAGCGTACGGAAGACCGTCATAGTTGGAGATAACTTTGTAGACATAAGAAGGAAGTTGGTACACATTCGAAAGCTGGTCTAGTGACGCGTTAATGGGCACTAACGAATGATATATGCCAACATGGTCTGGAAGAGACAGCAGGGGTAGCGTTTGCAACGTCGCTTCGTTCTTTTTCGTTAGCGTTTCCCGAAGATCATTCGGGATGAACATGGAATTAGCATTTGTTTGATGCGGTTTTAATGAGGTGGCTAGTCTGGGTGGTGGGGCAGGAGCATATAGGTGGTGGTTCAAAGGGAAAGACAGAGTGTTCTGACTTTGAAACATGAAATCTGTTGCGTTGACTGGATGATTGCTCCCTGGGGTAGATACAGCTGCAGCTGCCGCATTCAAATAAGGGTTTTGTTGTTTCGGTGGCTGCGTCACTTGTTGTTGAGGGTGACTCGAACTCAGAAATGCCAGAGAATTGTTTGATGAGTTGATTTGTCCGTAATGCAGTGTCAAGCCCTCAGCATTAGCCAGATTAGACGAGGAATATGCAAATGTAGATTCAAAAGGGGTGGAAGGGGTGAATGATGGCGTCGCAGTATTGAATTTGCGACCAGAAAAAGTACTCAGAGCCCCGGTGGTGCTCTCCTGTTTCGGATTTGCCGGTGAAGGTACTGCAGTGGATGAGTCCATACCTGATGGCACAAACACGGGTATTTCCTTCAACTTGGGAGATAGGGTCGCAAACTTGCTGGTCATGCTTTGCACCGAAGGCTGAAAAGAGGGGGTGTTCATGTTGAACTTCCGTTTCGAGTCTATGGTTGTTGGTGTAGCGAGCTTAGCCGCTGGTGTTGGGGAAGCGGTGGAGTTTGGTTGGGCATCAAGTGTATTATCACTTTTTGTGGTCGAACTATGTAGGTTTCCAGTTATCTTTGCCTGCCTTGGCGTTGGTGAAAGAACACTATTTTCCAAGGTGGGGGACTGTGCTTTACCTGAGGACGGGTGGGAAAAGACACAACCCTTGTCCTCATACTTGCAGTGACCATATATGAGAACGTTTTTGCAAGGTATCTCCTTTGCGGTTTCCGGATTAATGTTCATTGGGTTAAACAGGTTTGGATAGTGCGCTGATCAAGTAACCTAAGCCAACTGATAACTGGACGCCCATGTTATTGACTATCGGATCCCGACTGTCGCGCGGTTCATGCACGACACACGCGGCCCCCACTGCCAGCCAACGCTTACGGACCTGGAGAGCACATGGGCACTTTTCTCGGATTTTTGAAATGAAAAAAAGAAAAATGTAAATGTTCCAGAATTCCTTTACCCTTGCTATTGTTTCTGTATATTTATGTTCCACTTTTGGTAAGAGCTCTTCATTTACGTTTGATGTTACGCTTATATCTATACATAATGATGCTGAGATTCTCATGGCGCCAAATGGGTGACCTGCACGGACGGCAGCCGGTTGTGATTTAACAAGCCACCCCGCCCGCTCTACCCCATGTTTTGTGAGACCCATGAGAATAAAAGCTATAGCTGGTCCACAACTCGACATACAAGATAAAAATAAGAAAAGTTCAAGTTGACAGAAGCAAAACGAGTCATTTAAAATGTCCCACACTATGATTCTTACAGGGGCCTCCAGAGGTATGTTAACTTCCCCACCCTTTGAAGCTCACGAATCGGATTTTCGGAACTAACAAGCCCAGGTATTGGGGCGTCCATTGCTGAAATATTTTTTGCACAATCTCCGAAGCATAACCTTATTGCTGTGGCACGGTCTCAAGCTGCTCTTGAGGAGCTCGAGAAACATTATGGTGAAAGAGTAAAAGTCCTCGTCGCTGATGTTTCCGAGGCGGAAACAGCGGAGAAAGCTGTTGACTTGGCATTGCGCAACTTCGGGTCCATCGATTCTGTAATTGCTAACGCCGGTATTTTGGATCCTGTGGATTCAATTGAAAACTCGGATGTTTCAAAGTGGAGAAAGCTTTTCGAAATAAACTTCTTTAGCGTTGCCCAGTTGGTCCAAGCTGCTCTCCCTCACTTAAAGAAATCACATGGAAAAGTCGTTGCAGTTCTGTCAGGCGCATCCACAAGTCCATACTATGGATGGGCTGCGTATGGGGCTTCTAAGGCAGCGTTAAATCACTTCATATCTACGCTCGTGGAGGAAAATTTGGATATATCTGCCATTTCAGTGGCTCCTGGCGTTGTCGCTACCAACATGCAAAAAGACATTCGTGAAAAATTTGGGAAAAATATGTCTGAAAAAAGCTTGCAAAAGTTTTTGGAATTGCACAAAACTGGCAAATTGTTGCCGCCGGAAATTCCTGCAACAGTATACACCAACTTAGCAGTACGAGGTTGGCCCAAAGAGCTCAACGGGAGGTACTATCGTGTGAATGATGAGATCATGAAGAAGTACATGTAGAGCAGAGACTGAGGAATTCAAAATTAGATTTTTTGAAAGAAATGGCTTCGTACTTAACATGTAAATGGAAAAAGCATTGCAATAGCGAATGAATTTGCTTTTCCGAGTTGTGAGCGATCTTCAGGAATCAGCCGTCAGATGGTGCCGATAATCTGCGATTACGAAGCTCGTTCCGTGAATACGACACGTACATGAGCCCTGACTTCGTGGCCGCACCAAGCACAAGAGTCATGAAGACTAGGAGTTTTCACCCGACCACTATTGTTTTGTTTTTTTTGGATTAATACACCAATTTCTGAGATTTTATTCATTGTAAAAGTTCAAAGAGTAATTATTTCAGCGGTTAGGCTAGGAGTAAAATCAGTGTTTCCGAGAAAAGTATTTTTCCCGAAACATTTTTAATGTTGATTTCTTAGCTACTGTAGTTAATTTCGCTCCCCTCTCAAAATCTTTTCCCGGAATCCAAAAATTATGTCAGCTAAAAAACTCATTCTTGTTAATTTATGATATTGACACAATTACCTTCCAACTTTCAAACCACGCATCAAGTGATCACTCCCGTATATTATCAAGAAAGGATTGAAAGGTAGAGACTCTTGCGTGCAATGGAATCGTGCGTCTCACAGCAATCGTCATGGTCTAGTACTGTAGTTACATTGTGGGAACGCGCGGTGATCGAGGCAATCTTCAGATGTTAAGATCAGCAGCCATTCACTATAAGTAATTCAAATGCTTTCCACAACCAGGCTTACTCCCCAATTATCAAGGCGGCTTAAGTCTCTTTCAAGGCCGTTCTCGAGAGTTTCCGCTCGCTTCAACTCTACCGACAACCGTAAAGGGCCTTCAGAGAAGCTAAATTCGCAAGCACCATATGTGAATAGAACACTGGTATTTGGAGTGATTGCTGCCATAGCTCTAGGCGGCTACTTGGTTAATCGTTACCACGAGAGCAAAGCCCCAAAATCCATTAAGGATCCGGCATCAACTACAGCATTTTCTCCCGAAGAAGTCAAAGTGATATTTGTTCTCGGAGGGCCAGGCTCAGGCAAAGGAACTCAATGTTCAAAGCTAGTCAAGGAGAAAGGATTTGTTCATTTGTCAGCTGGAGATTTGTTGAGAGCTGAGCAGCAAAGATCTGGGTCAAAATATGGCGATTTGATTGCTCAATGCATAAAGGAAGGTACCATTGTACCACAAGAGGTGACAGTCGCTTTACTCAAGAATGCAATTGCGAGTCACGTTCAAAAGGGAGACAAACTATTTTTGGTTGATGGCTTTCCAAGAAAAATGGATCAAGCCTTGACCTTTGAGAACGAGATCGTAAAGTCAGCTTTCACACTCTTCTTCGAATGCCCTGAGCTGGTCATGCTTGCGAGGCTTTTGGAGCGTGGCAAGACTAGCGGCAGGACAGATGACAACATCGAAAGTATTAAAAAAAGATTTGGTGTATTCATAGACACATCTATGCCTGTGGTGAACCATTTTGAGAAACAGAACAAAGTCATCAAAGTCAGATGCGATGAGCCCGTGGATGTTGTCTCTAGCAATGTCAAAAAGGCATTGGAGGATAAAGGCATTTAAAAAAAAGGTTTAGTTTTTAAATATATGACCATGTAAAAGAATAATACACTAATTATTATGCCGTTGCTAAACCTGCGGCGAAAATGACCGGATCAGTCAGCTCTGTGCCATTATTAACTTAAGAGCCATGGCCTAGCATGCCAGAACTCATCATTAATTATATCAGTATGGGCAATAGTTAAAGTTGCCTTCTTCCTCATTTTCTCCAACTTTTGTTTTTCTGTCTTACTCGAATCTTTTTCCTCACGTTTCCAGTTTTCATACTCTCGGTAAATTACCGTTCCCTTCTTGTACACCTCTGGCTCATTGTTGTAGTTAATACGACACTTGGAAAACAAAATCTCATGCTTGTCTTTAGCCAAAGTACCTTTGAGCTCATTTTCCGCCTCTTTCCTGGTCATGTTGCATTGTTGAATCAATCCCCAAAACGCGGTGTTATATAGATTATTAATGTGGCAGTCAACCTGACGCCACCTGAAATAGTCCCGGACAATATCACTATTTGGATACACTATGGTACGTGCATCAAAAGTCGGTAGGCGTTCGATTTTGATTTGATTGGCCTTGAACTCTGCGTTCCAATACATAACATAATTCACAGACATAAATGAGGCAAATGTGGATACTAACTTCATTTCCCTCCGTTCAAAGAGATCGCAGTCTTTTCTCAATAGAAACAGGTACTCATCTGAATCACCATATGCCATGATGACATCAGGGAATTGCTCCATTATTTTCTGAGCAGTTCTGTTCATCACTGCCAACGCCCTGGCATCGTTTGGCTTCTCGAATTCATAATATTCCGAAAATTTATGAAAGCCTTTTCCATCAACACGTATTATTATATGGGTCAGAGGAAGAAGAAAATTCTCCCGTTCAAACAGCTTCACGTACTCGAATCTAGATTTAGCCATGGCGGGCGGAGTGACAGATCGCGGGCAAGCGGATGAAACTGACATCGAGCCTGGGACTTCTTCGCACCCACGCAGGCTCTACCCGTCCCAAACCATTTAACATAAACAAATTGGAAAGAAAACTGAGAAATGGAAGCACCCGAACACGAGAAAATTAAATTACCACACTCATTTTGTTTGTGAAGCTGTTCGCAAACGAAAAGGGTGAGAGGTCCTTTCAGCCACCGACCGTTGCCGGTATTGGAAGTGATACAGAGGTTCACGGCGCATGTCGTGGCACGCACCTGCTGTGGCACGTGACCTCATCACAAAAATTTATCAAAAATCCGCTCGGAATTGAGTCTTCTTATTCCACAAGTCTCACCATGGGTGCCCAATTCAGGACGCTAGAACGTGAGCAGCGGTTCCAAAACCCGCCAAAAGATAAGTCCGCTTTCCCGCTTCTCACTGAAGCTGTGGCTCCCCACATCGGTTCGTTCAATGCATTGACTGAAGGCCCCGATGGAGGTCTTATGAACCTTGCCGTCAAGGACATTGGGTCCAAGACCATATTCGATTCTCTTGATCCTGATAGAATCGGCAACAAATTGAAAATAAGGGTAGACTCCGTGCAGTTGGGCAGACCAGCCGTACCTCCAACAGACAAACTTTCTGTGAATAGGAGAACTTACCCTAGCGAGTGCAGAGAGAGAATGACTACCTACCGTGCGAAGCTCATGTTGAAAGTTGCGTGGAGTGTCAACGATGGTCCAGAAGAGACAGAAGTACGTGATGGTGGTTATGTGCCAATCATGTTAAAGTCAAATCGATGCCACTTGGAGAAATTGTCTCCTAAACAGCTCGTTGACGCCAAGGAGGAATCCGATGAACTTGGCGGATACTTCATTGTTAACGGTATTGAAAAGTTGGTGCGTATGTTGATTGTGCAAAGGAGAAACCACCCCATGGCATTGATCCGTCCATCATTTGGAAACAGGGGTGCCTCATACACCAAATTTGGTATTCAAATTAGATGCGTGCGTCCTGACCAAACTTCTCAGACAAATGTATTACATTATTTGAAAGATGGTAACGTGACCTTTAGATTCTCATGGAGGAAGAACGAATACTTGGTTCCTGCTGTCATGATTTTGAAGGCGTTGATTGAGACCAGCGACCGTGACATTTTCGACGGTATCATTGCTTCCGATACATCAAACTCCTTCTTGACTGATCGTTTGGAGTTACTTTTGCGTACTTACAAAGAATACGGACTCCATTCTAAGAATGAGACATTGGCCTACTTGGGTGATAAGTTCCGTGTTGTATTTGGTGCTACTCCTGATGTTTCCGATATCGATGTTGGTAAAGAAGTGTTAAAGCGTATTGTGCTTGTACACTTGACAGACAATAAGGACAAGTTCAGAATGATTTTGTTCATGATTAGAAAGTTGTATACGCTCGTGGCTGGAGACTGCACCCCAGACAATCCAGATGCAACACAGCATCAAGAAGTTTTATTGGGAGGCTTCTTGTACGGTATGATTCTCAAGGAGAAGATTGAGGAGTATTTGCAGAATATAAAGGCACAAATTGAAGCCGATCTTACTCGTGGTACCAGAGTCAACTTCTCCGACAGAAGTTACATGTCGCGAGTCTTTGTACGTGTGGTCGCAAACATCGGAACGAAGTTACAATACTTTTTATCTACAGGTAACTTAGTTTCACAGACTGGTTTAGATTTGCAACAAGTCTCTGGTTATACAGTTGTTGCAGAAAAGATCAACTTTCACAGATTCATTGCTCACTTCAGAATGGTTCACAGAGGATCTTTCTTCGCAGAATTGAAGACTACAACCGTTAGAAAGTTGTTGCCCGAGTCTTGGGGATTCTTGTGTCCTGTCCACACTCCCGATGGTTCTCCGTGTGGTTTATTAAATCATTTGTCTCACAAATGTAAGATTGCCACAAAAGCATCTGACGTGTCTCAGGTTCCTTTGGCATTGTCCAAATTGGGTGTCTCCCCGGCTCATTCTTTTGCTGCTGGCCCTGACATATGTTGTGTTCAACTAGATGGAAGAATTGTTGGTTGGACTTCTCATGAACAAGGAAAACTCGTTGCTGACGCTTTACGCTTGTGGAAAGTCGAGGGCGGTCATGGCTTGCCTCTTGATTTAGAGATTGGATATGTGCCCCCTTCTTCAAAGGGACAATATCCCGGCTTGTACATTTTTGGTGGTCATTCAAGAATGATGAGAACAACCAAGTACCTTCCTCTCGGAAAAGAGGATATCGTTGGTCCCTTTGAACAAGTTCATATGGATATTGCCGTCACTCCGCAAGAAATCGAAAAGGGTATACACACACATGTCGAATGGGCCCCCACCAATATTTTGTCCATTTTGGCCAACTTGACCCCATTTTCCGATTTCAATCAGTCTCCAAGAAACATGTACCAGTGCCAAATGGGTAAGCAAACGATGGGAACCCCTGGTGTCGCACTTGTTCACAGATCAGACAACAAACTCTACCGTCTTCAAAGTGGCCAAACCCCCATAGTCAAAGCCAATTTGTATGACGAGTACGGTATGGATAACTTTCCTAATGGCACCAACGCTGTTGTGGCTGTAATCTCTTATACTGGCTATGATATGGATGATGCAATGATCATCAATAAGTCGGCAGACGAAAGAGGGTTTGGCTACGGTACTGTCTATAAGGTGGAGAAGGTTGATCTCTCGAGGGACAGAAAGAAGGGCGACCCAGTGACTCAACGTTTTGGTCTTGGCCCGGATGAATGGCCAGAAGTATGGAAGGAAAAATTGGACGATGATGGTCTACCACTTATTGGTGTTAGAGTGGAGGAAGGTGATCCAATTGTTGCATTCTATGACGAAGTATCGGGTAAAACCAAGGTGAAAACTTATCACTCTAGTGAGCCAGCATACATCGAAGAAGTGAAGCTTTTGGGAGACGAGACCTCCAACAGGGACGCTCAAAATCTCACGATTAAGTTCCGTGTTACGAGACAGCCTTTAATTGGTGACAAATTCTCGTCTAGGCACGGTCAGAAAGGTGTTTGTTCTCGGAAATGGCCTACTGTCGACATGCCTTTTTCGGAATCTGGAATTCAACCAGATGTCATCATCAACCCCCATGCATTCCCCTCGCGTATGACGATTGGTATGTTTGTTGAGTCTTTGGCAGGAAAGGCGGGTGCTTTACATGGAATGGCACACGATGCCACCCCTTGGAAATTTAGCGAGAATGATACCCCCGCAGATTACTTCGGTGAGCAATTAAGAATTGCGGGCTACAATTACCACGGAAATGAGCCAATGTACTCGGGTGCGACAGGCGAGGAGCTTCGGGTAGATATTTACATTGGGGTTGTCTACTATCAGAGATTGAGACATATGGTGAATGACAAGTTCCAAGTCAGATCCACGGGACCAGTTGCCTCCTTGACTATGCAGCCAGTGAAAGGCCGTAAGAGAAATGGTGGTATTCGTGTGGGGGAGATGGAGAGGGACGCTTTGATTGGCCACGGAACATCCTACCTCCTTCAGGACAGGTTGCTTAACTCTTCAGATTATGCACAAACCCCTGTTTGTCGGTCATGTGGTTCCATGCTAAATACGCAGATGTCTGTTCCACGAATTGGTACTGCTGCCTCGGTAAGATGCCGAGGATGTTCCGAAAAGTTATCAACGTATACGAAGAAGGGCATATACGTCGACGAGGCAGACGTTTGGGTAGACGGCCAAGGCGTGAAGTTTGTTGGTGGTGACGACACAACCACGGTTGCCATTCCGTTTGTATTGAAATATTTGGATTCGGAGTTGTCTGCCATGGGTATTAAGTTGAGATACAATGTCGAGCCACACTCGACCAATTAGTTTGAAAATACAATGCGAAACTTCGCTTCTCATTGATTTTACAACGTCACAGTATATCCACCATTGCATATGCTGAGCCCTCATAGTCCAATGATTGAGAGATATCTGCTTGGCGTGATTCCAAGCGACTGTAAAGGGTTTTTGGTCACAAACAGTTTCATGTTAAAACGCTACACTATCAAAGTAAACGTGGTCGTCTTTACCTTAAACGGCTCAAACAAGACATATTAGAGGCCAATTTTCTGAGCTAAAAAAACTTTTGTGAGGAGATGTAAAATGCATTTTTATGTTTTCAAGAACACCGAGCAGGCTTTCGTTGATATCCCGATATGCTCTTCTGAATTTGAGGTAATATTACTTTCTTTATCTTGAACTATATTAAAGTAAATTCCCTTTGTTACATCCGGCTTATTAAAATCAAAATATTTATATATGTTATTATTAAATGGTAACAGTGATTCTGTATTCCACATTAAATCAAGCACCGCCCCTTACTTCTTCTTTTCTCTAGTTCCCTTTGGAACCCTGGCCAACCAGTAAAAGAAAATGGTAAATATCATGTTGATGGCGATGAAAGCAAGGAAAATACCCCAGTTCCTCCATCTCTCAGAATATAACGAGTTGACGCTACTCAAGAATGTGTCAGTTGAGGAGATTTGACAGAATCTGCATCCCGAGGTTGCATCAGGATTGGTCACGTATCCTCCCGCCACCCTTATATAGTTAGCCATGTACTCCCCACATGTTTGACCGTCAAAAGGATTGAAAGATACCAACTCCCTGGCAGTACAAACAACTTGATTCTTGGCCAAGCCTGTACTCAACATACCTTGAACCAAGTACGTGAATGGATTGCACCTGTACATGAAGATCCAGAAACCAGGCAACACACTTGGGCCGGCCAACACACCACAGAAGTTCAAGCACATGATGAACATAAGATTTGCCAAGTTGGCTGCATTTTCTGAAGATTCGTTGAAAGAGGCGACAAGTTGACCCAAAGTAGACACGTAAACGAAGAAAGATGTGATGAAGAGGAACATTAAACCACCACGTTCATGCACAGTATCCGAAGGCACGGCGTTTTCGTACAAGCCAACTGGGTAATACCAACAGAAAAATGCCAATACACCGATGGCAAATTGGAAAGGTACTTCTGCAGTGATTTGTGCGGTGATAAAAGCCGCCCAACTGAACGTCCTGGAAGGTGATTCTCTCACTTCATAAACTTCTCTCTGTTTAACATAGTATGGCAACATTTGCTGGATCAATGTGTTCAATGGGATGAAGAACATGAAGATGGCAAACATCTGGTTTTGCAACCCTTGAATCGAGGTTCCTGCTTTAAAGAACGAGAATCCGTTGAACAAGGCAGATGACCCAACCAAAAAGATCTTGGAGTAGATATAGCCAGGCAGTCTCCAGTATTGCTGAAGAGCTCTCTGGGTGACGTAGAAATACTGTTGCCAAAATGGGGCAGCATATGTGTTGCCATCATCAGAGTCGTCATCAGCAGGAACTTTCAGAAGCTCGTCTTCCATATATTTCAATTCCTTGTGTACAGCAGCATATTCCTCTGAATTTCTCCAAACCTCGAAGTAGTCTTGAGTTGCATGCGAACCAGGAGCCGCACCAACAACTTCCAACATCCACTCGGCTGGATTTGCATTCTTAGGACAAGGATGCGCACCGTTTCTCTCGAAGTAGTTAATCAAAGTCTGGGAGTTTTTTCCCAAGTCACCGAAGTAAGCAGTTCTTCCGCCCTTTTGCAAAAACAACAAACGGTCAAACTCTTGCATCAAAATTGCAGACGGTTGATGGATTGTGCACAAAATTGCCTGGCCATGATCTGCCAATTTTCTCATCAACTTACAGATAGACCAAGCTGTCTGAGAATCCAAACCAGAAGTAGGCTCATCCAAGAAAAGAAGTAACTTGGGCTTAGCAACCAACTCAACGCCGATAGTCAATCTCTTCCGTTGTTCAACGTTCAAACCCTCGCCAGCTACACCAATTAAAGCATCAGCGTAGATGTTCATGTCCAAAAGATCAAGCACATACTCGACGTAGTCATTTTTTTCTTTCACAGATACGTCTCTTGGTTGTCTCAAATGAGCAGAAAACCTAAGAGCTTCACGCACTGTGGTAGTTGGCAAATGGATATCTTGCTGTTGAACGTAACCAATTGTTCTTTGAAAAGACGCATCCAAAGTTCTTCCATTCACCATTCTGGTGCCATCAGTGACCACACCAGTAGTAAGACGTTCTGACAAACAGTTCAATAATGTGGTTTTACCAGCACCCGAAGCACCCATCAAGGCTGTAACTTGACCAGGCTTCACCCATCCATCGATTTGGTTCAAAATAACCCTGTCTTCAGACTTAATCTTGACACTGTAAGTCAAATTTTTCCAGTGGAAGATTCTCTTCTGACGCATGTCCCTGTCACTGGAAGACGTGTCAGATTTCTCCTTGTATTGTTCAAGAGATTCACTCAAGTTAAGCTTCTCATTAGGAAGACTATTTTCGATGTCATTAGAGGCAGCCTTTCTTGCTTCGGCTTCTTTTCTCACTTTCTTCAAAGAGCCCCTTAGGTACAAAACAAGTTCACCTTTTTGCATGGCACCCTTGTTCAATTCAGTCAAACCAATGTAGACTCCCAAAAACACAACAATATAGGCAATGACGATTCCCATGTTTCTCCACTTGTGTGAGTTGTAGTACTCGTAGGATGTGGCCAAGTAGTCACTACCTTGCACGACTGATTGACCAGGAATGGAACCAGATACGCTACAGACATTGTTCTCAGTAGCGACGGTGGGATAGCCTGGACCGAATGGAATGAATTGACTGCACTGAAACTCACGGTTGGCAAACTCGTTAACCATCAAAGACTCAAAGACATAGGAAACAGGATTGATATACTGAATCCATCTTGACCATCCCAACATATTTGGAGTAGGAATAACAAAACCAGTGAAGATAACCATAGCCAACAACACAGATGTGGCAGGGGTCATGGCACCCGCCAAGGATGTTGAGACAGCACCCAAGGATCTGAACAAATGCGACATAGTCAATGTACAAAGTCCACAGAACATCCAGTAAAAGAAAAATCTTCCAGCTTCTCTTCTGAAGTTCACCATGAAGTAAAACGCAAAGTTGAAGATAGTTGACATAAGAAGCTTTGTGGGCAATTCAGAAATGATAGACGCCAAAGCATCTGCAGATGGTCGGTATAAAGCGTACTTCTTGTGCTTTTCAACAATTGGCCGACTCTCGAACAACGACATGATTTCCAACAAAGATGCGAATGCATTGAACAAGACGGCAAAGAACATGGCGGCACCACGGTAGTAAAATTTGCCAGTTGTCGAATCAAGATTGTAGAAGATCGAAGACAAAATCAAACCCATAACACCCTGTCCAAATACCTGGAAAATTGTGATCGAGGGGTCACCTTTGATTCTCAAAAAGTTCCTGCCTATGATGTATCTCACCTGCATTCCAAAGGAAACGGTGTATGGAGAGCGGTGAGAAAGATGGTCCGACTGTTTCGCAACATGCGACTCGTGGTATGCTTTGCGAGTATTCCCGTTTTCAACCTCTTGGAAGTAATTGTCAATCTTGGAAGTCAAAGCTGCGTATTCAGGGGACTTGCGCCAAAACTCCGAAAACTCAGCAGCAGTTCTGGGGACTTTGTTTTCAAAGCCTGGGCGAATCACTCTCTCCTTCGGGTTGGTCAATGATGTCAAGTAATCAGCAGTTGTTTGACGCTGAGGGCATTCGAAACCCATATTGACAAAGAATTCCTTAGCTTTGGAGGCCTTTCCGAAATAAATTTGGTAGCCTTCATAAAGGACGATAGTGTTGTCGAACAAATCGTAGGCGTCTTGAGAACACTGATAAATTGCAATCAAAGGCGTTGCATCCAAGATCGCTGCCGAGGTTTTCAAGGCACGAATAAACTCAAGCGCAGTTGCCGCATCCAAACCTCTGGTGGCATTGTCCCAGCACTGCACGTTAGCACCGCACAAGGAAGCCTCGGCAATAGACACACGCTTTCTTTCACCACCTGAAACACCACGAACGAAGTCGTTACCCACATTGGTGTTACGTGTGTGGGACAAACCGTATGTGGCCATGTACACCGCAGCCATGTGTTTGGCGTATTCCTCTCTGGAAATGTCACCTCTATTTTTAGGCGTTCTCATTCTTGCGGCAAATTCAAGCGTGTCTCCAACAGACAATTGAGGGAAATGCACGTCGGACTCTGCCGAGTAAATGACATCACCACGATAGTGTTTTTCGATATCCTTTGGACTGAGGCCATCGTAGGTAATTTTTGACTCCTTCCCGATTTTGAATCCATAGGTGTGCGCAGCAATGGTTTTCAACAAAGTCGAGCATCCAGAACCCGGACGACCCAATACGACAGTAAGTTCACCAGGCTGGAAGTAGCCGTCCATTGTTTTCAAAATATCAAAATATCGCTCGTTGCTTTTGTTAAGAAACGAGAGCTGGTCCGCAGCTAACTTGAAGAGCGCATTAGTCACAGTGGGCTGGTAGTCAGAACCGGCAGCAACACCATAAGCTCTCAAGTCTCTGTAGGCAAGTCCCAATTTCGAGGGCTTGTAATATTCTGGGTCCGTGTCAAACAATTTTCGCATGTTTTTGACCCAGAATTTCGAGTTGAAATTGTCGCTGTTAGGGTCCAATGCTTCCTCTGCATCGGTGAACGGAGCAACTCCGGGTACTTGCGACATATGCGTAAGGTACTTCAATAAATGAGCAGAGTTGTTCGTGCCAAGACTGTCCGTATGAGAATAGGTTCTGGCTAACTGGCGGACTTCACCCTCAGCACGCGAGTCAAATCCACGATACTCATTGACGGACTCTTCATCTGAAATCTGATCACCGGCTTCTTCCTGTCCGGTGCTTAAATTGTTGACATTGACAGCACCAACAACATTCGCATCATCTAGGTTGGTGAGGTTTTCCTGTCGAGTTTCCACTGTGAATACGTGACGATCCATATTTGCAAGAATTTGCAAAGTAGAGTCTATCGAATCTGAAAAAATCTACTACTTGAAGAGCAGCGAAAATGGGGCTACTTATGGGTCGGCATCGAGACCCCGTCTTACCGTGGTTGCGGAACTTCTTCGTTCCGTATGCCGTCGTACAGACTGTGTGCAGCGAAAAGCTCGGCACAAGGCCTAAAGCAAGCTAGGAAGAGCCTCCTCGCAAGGAAAGTGTAATTGCGAAGATTCCCCGAAAACTTTGTCGATGAGGGCATCAGACCTTAGCGTGCGTGATCTGGATACAAAACTATTTTCACAATCCAATTGAAGCTCAACTCAATGTTTGCGTTTGATAATTTGGTTAAATCTGGAACTTTTTGCTGCCAACCGATAACGTCCCACGTTTCTCGGGCGGAGGACAATGCAAGCCGTGTTCCGCGCCGCTTGCCTGCATCATGAACTTAGTAACCCGGTTTGTTTTCTTTTGCTCTAATTGTAACACCCTGCGTATAATACGGGACGGGGGAACATCCATGAATCCCGTTGGTATCGGGCTGACTGCTTCAGCCTCATGTAGTTCATGCACTTTCGAACTGATGCGCTAGCGAGCAAGTGAAGACTCCGCATGTGCCCAATACAGTCGACCCATTGTCTGACTCATTTTCTTGAAATCTTTTAATTTTCTCATAGATCTGTCCAAGCTACTTAGTTCCTTCCGATCAATATTTTTATAAAAAGAGAAGAATTGACCACCAAAATTGATTTAGGGGTGTCATTCTACCTGATCCCATATTCTCGAGGTAAAGCACAGCCTTCGCGACACGGAACGGTGTTCTGGGTTTCGCCACGCGACGTCAAAGGCTATTCAGGAATCCGGAAGATTAACACTTCCGAAGCGCGCCGCCTCACACAACCGAAATTGGGTTTTCATTCTAAATCCGTCCTGTCATCATGAATGGTCATGGACCGCGCCATTCTGTCCAGTGTTGTTAAAAAATGGCGATACACGATTATATCAATTGTAAAATAGTTGTACACAGCATTTTTGATATCGCTATAATGCGACTTTCATGTCGTAAAAACAATTTTCGCATAATATCAAAATATGCCTTCAAAAATTGATTGTTTTCGGCCATTGGGGGCAGGCGAACGGCCCTGAATTTGCTTTTTATGCGAGGGCCGAGCGCCAACCACGTTACTGTACACGTGATGCACTTCACGTGCAGTAATCAAAACAAACGCACTGTGGAGTCTCTGTAGCTCATGTAGTCAGCTGATTCGGGTTCGAAGTACCATTATCTTTAAACAACCATGATTCTCAACGAATCGATTCTTTTAGGCTTCGTTGAAAACTTGGTTAGAGGGTCTACGCAGCAGCAACTATTTTGTAACAATTGGTCCGAAACTGGAAATGCTTTAGCATCCTCTTTCTGCACATCTCTGCAACCTGATGCGTTGTATGTGATTTTAGAAGGCGAGTCGTTTAAAATCGTTTCCGAGTTGACCCAGGTGCAACCAGGGTTTGACTTGCTTATTGTTATGATGAAGAATGCTGGAGCCCTCGTTGAATCCACTCCCCTCATTGCACAGATACAGGTGATCAATATACCTGGTAATCAGTCACGCCTGGCTCCGCTTGACGGCATCAGTAATGCTGAAAATACTTCGGAAATAACTATACGTGATAAGCCCAGAGACACATATGAGGACATCATCAATCTAGTCTCTTTAGCTATCAGCCCCTACTTCGACTACATTGCTCAAACTGAAACCGTCGACAAATCTTCTGGTCCGTTTTCGATAGCCAGAAAAAAATTTAGCGAGCTAGCACTCTCTTTAAGGCATCTCCAGCACCGAATTCATGTTCCTGACCTTCTTGCCTCAGTACCACAGCATATCAGACACATAACATCGGACCCGGAGTCCTCCCAAGATACACGCGTGGTGTCTGATTCAGAACTCCTAAACGTGCTCACCACAGTCGTGAATAAATGGATTCAACAAATACAGGCGGTGACTCACATGTCAAAGGTTGTCTCTGAAGAAACGTCTATTCAAGATGAAGTGCAATTTTGGGCTGCCTTAGAAAATACCCTAACCTCTCTACGCGAGCAAACGCTACATCCAGAAGTTAGATGCGTCGTTGAAATACTTAATGCCGCAAAGCGTTTCCAGGTCACGCTTGCGTTTCAAAATAACCTTGGAATTTCTGAGCTGTTGGAGGAGACTAAATCCTACAACGAGCTCTTAAAAGATCTTCCATTGACAGATCTCACAGTTGCGGAGGACATGACAAGTAAGAACTTTCAAAGTTTGGATTACCTCGAAACAACCATTGTCAATCTATTCAACCATCTAAAAAAATGGAAAGGGCTGAATTTTCTGTCATTGCCAAGAATGATAGCCCTTATAGAACTCTTGCTAGATGAAATTGCTAGGAGGCTTTCTCGCTTATTGGCATCCATGAATTTGGTGGGCGTCGTATATGACAAGTTTCTTTTTATCTGCTCTGGGAGTCTTTTGCGGCTTTTCCAAACAATAGAAACAAATGTTAAGTTCATGGTGAATATAATCAGAGAGCTCATGAGGAAAAGACAGGATAAATTTATGGTTGTGAAAATTGAACTGAACCTATTGTCTTGTATCAAGAGGAAAATTGATGAATTGAAGGCCTTGAGAGAAAAGCATGAAGAGCTATTACAGGCTCTTAGTTCCTTGGATGGTGCACAAGATCAAATTCAGACAATTAACCTGGCATACAGCAAGCGAATCGCTACGTCAAGCCCTTTTGACTTTTCTAGACAAGGGCGGTCATTGTGGGAAGCCAGCGAGAAATTATATCGGGATACTTTCACCAGAGTTCTGGATGACATGAGCGCAATGATCAATCAACAATTTGAAGTGAGTGAAACCTTCGCCGAATTTGTTCACTTATTTGACAAGCTTTTAGGCAGCTCAAACTCAAACATGTCAGAGTTTTTGCTTCTGTTTATCGAGGACCGTCATAAGCTCGAAATATTGGAGGCAGCTTCCGCCGAAATCGATAATCTTCTCAATGTGTCATACTCAGTGACGGAAGAACAAAAACGCATCCATTCACAAGAATCCCTATACTTTCTTCAGTTGTGGGATTTATCGTTTTCAACGAAGGAAAAGTTTTACATCGATAATCTTTCAAAAGTTCTTGGTGAGAATTGGCGTAGCTACTCTACGGGCTCAAAAATCGATTCGAAACTTGCGTCTCATCATCAAAATATGGGTATGAATGGTGTTCTTGAAAGCTGGATTGAAAAAGCAATCTTGATATCAAGTCACCCCCATAGAACATCTTTTGTTCTCAGAATTAATAAAGATCACGAAAGTGACAATGGATGGAAACTAATCGTCGACATTGATCCTGGAATGTATGAATTGATAGCGCAAGAGGAGAACCTTTTGAGTCTAGGCATTGACTTGCCCCCAGTTTTGCAGGCACAACTAGATCGTTTCACGATGATGCAATCGATAACCTACCCTCTCATGGAGCATATTGATTTATTAGAAACTTTGTTTTTCCAAGTCTATGAGGGCACTGAGTACGGTGTGAAATTTGGATTTCTTTGTGAGGAACAAAAGTCCAAAATTTTTGAGCTGATCAAAGTTGTTCTGAAAATATCCTGGTCTCTGATTACATTGGAGACTACTTTACTGGAACAGAATAGTGTTATTCTGCAACCAATTCAAGTGGAAAACTCCAATTTGAAGCAAATCGATTACCTCCAAGAGAATATTCAGAAGTTTAATGCGCAGTTAAATGTTATCCACAGCATTCATGATAAGTTATACAACCTTCATATGCCTCGCCTCTTGTCTTGCCCGTACACCTCTGAGGAGATAACGGGGGCGGTGTCTGCCATACAAGAAGAAGTCAGTTCAGTAATGCGCGGGGACTTTTGCAACTTATATCGTTTTATGGAAACAGTCAACCAGGATATTTCAACAATAGTTGCCCAAAAGTGTCAGTTCGAGCTTGATTCAATTTCGAAGATCCTCAAAGGCTACGAGCCCAGTCCAACAAGTTCAGTCGGGATCAATCCGAGATCTCACGTCATAGTGTATGAAAACAATTACTTCCTGGTGGTACCACTGCTTGAGCTTTCGAAGCAGTATTGGGTAGAGCACATCGGCAAAACTTTAGAGCTAACAGCAAAAGTTAGCCCACTCTACAAGTGTGATATCACAAATCAATCTAATCAGGTCGACTCAGAGAAGGTTCTGTCCGCAATAAGTCGAGCTATGGCAAGTGTGGAGAAGGCATACCAGAAGGCTTGTCGTTACTTCCTGAAGTGGCAGTTGTTGCAAGATCTACTCTCTGAAGAGAATTGCATTGAAGATACTCGATTCCCCAGTGAGTTGCTGCCGAGCGAATGCTTACAAATGACAAAAGACATACTTCAACTAGGGAATCTTATTGTTGATCAAAATGGATCCCACAAAATCAACACCGTAATGAATATATCTTTCCTAGAGGTTAGGCCTTCTGTCGCTAAGCGGTTTTCAAAACTCAGAGAAAGCGTTTTGCACATTTTTCTGCTGCGAGTACAATTTATGAGCAGACGGTGCACCGATGAATTGATTTCCGCACAGAAGACTCTTTCCTCTAATGTGGACTTTGCTGGGCCTTCAAATTCGGTGTTGTCTGCAATCAGCGAGATGTACTCTATCAGAGAAAAATCCCAGTTTTGGAGAGAGGTAATCGAATCTCTTTCTCACTGCCAGCTGTATTTGTTCCGTCAGAGTGTGCCATTGAAAACCGATTGGATTCATGTTGAGCAGCTTGAGAGTCAATTGTCCAATGTTGCGAGCTTATTGTCCCGAAGCCTAGAAAAAGCATCATCAAATTTCGATTCTTTGAAGTTAAATCTCAAGTCTGAGTGGTCCTCACTCTTGGAGGAGTGGAAAAAATTTAACGAGGATTGGAATGAAACCAAGCCCATATCAGCGGATTTGGTACCATACGCTGCTTTGATAAGCATTGCAAAATTCACTTCTCGGGCCAAATATCTTCATACTCGGAAAACTTCTCTCGAAAAAGTCGCGGGCTATATGGAAACTCAGCTTGAGACGAAGGAATGTCTAGACCTGATCGAACCTGAGATAGAAGAAATGAAATATGTTTGGACGGCCATACAAACTTTGTGGGATGATTTGGAGACTCTTAAAGCTCAATCGTGGAACAAAGTTCAGGTGAGGAACATTAGAAAAGATCTCGAGAGTATCTATTCGAAAAGCAATGACCGCCCCGTTGCCGTTAGGCAGTATTCTGCTTTTAGCTCATTGCAAAGTACAATCAAAGAGCATCTTCGCAAAATTCCGATAATGATTGACCTCAAAAGTGATGCCATGAAGGGAAGGCATTGGGAGGAAATATACATTTTATTGGGTATGTCTCTTAAGCTGGGCGAGTCTCTCACTGTCGGGGATGTTTTGAACATCAATTTACAAATGAACGAAACCATTATAAGGGATGTGATGGAACGAGCAAACGGCGAACAGATGGTACAAGAAAGCCTACAAGCAATTAAGGATGAGTGGTCACACATTGTATTCGAAACGTTCAATCATGCCAATAAGTGCAGGTTGATAAAGAACTGGAACACTTTATTTGAGCAATGTGCCACGAATTTGGGGACACTTGCAAGTATCAAGCATTCGTTATTCCATGGTCAATTTGAGCGGGAGAGGGACGAATTGGAAAACAAGTTAAATGACCTTGATGCTGTTTTGAACACTTGGGTCGATGTACAGCGGCAATGGGTTTACTTGGATGGTGTGTTCGGATCGAACAATGAGATACAGGCATCTCTTCCTCTTGAATCATCTCGTTTCAGCAATGTATCGTTCGAATATCTTACGCTTCTCAAAAAGGTGGGAACATTTAATCTCGTTATTGACGTTTTGTCAGTCAAAGGACTTCTCACAACGTTGAGGAAACTAACCGACTCCTTGAAACGGACCACAAGGGGATTGACAAACTTTCTTGATAAACAGAGAGAGAGATTTCCTAGATTTTTTTTTATTGGTAACGAAGACCTTTTGGAACTCTTGGGAAGCGGCAACAATGACGTACAGATCAACAAGCATATCAAGCGCATGTTTCCTGGGATATCCTCAGTTTCATTGGACCGAGAAACTTCGCAGATTGTGGCAGTTATGAGTTCCCAGGGTGAGATATTTCAGCTAAATTCACCAGTTTCGTTGATAAAAAATCGCTCTCTATCCCATTGGTTGACTGTTCTTGACACAGAGATCAAATTGACGATGTCAAGCAAAATATGTGAAGCTGTCATTAAGGTCGAGATGATTCTCCACTGCGATATGGAATTGAGCGTGAATCAACTTGTTCCTTTAATTCAAGAGGTTCCACATCAAGCGCTTATAGTGGCTTTCCAAATCTACTTCTCATCAAGAGTTCGAAGCGCCTTCGACACAAGCGATTTCGAGAGATGTGTTAGATTCTATGGCCATTTGATGTTGATTTTGGCGTCTTTGGCAACCAGCCACAACGATGTCATATTTTCGAGCAAGCTTAGATGCTTAATAATTGAAACGATGCATCACAAAGAGGTTGTCGAAAATATGCGCAAGGCCGATTTCGCTCGCCAAGTGGAGATCTGGAACTCGGAGCAAGTTTTCAATTGTTTTCCCGACGAAGAGGACCCCTTGAAAAGAATACGCGTGGTACAAGGACGCAACGAATTTGTATACGGCTTTGAGTATTTGGGGATTACGGAGCGTTTGGCAAACACACCCTTAGTGAATGATTGCTTTCTTGCATTGACTCAGGCATTGGCTCAGAAACTAGGAGGCTCTCCGTTTGGTCCAGCTGGAACTGGCAAAACCGAGTGTGTGAAGGCTCTTGGTCAAAACCTAGGAAGAATGGTCTTGGTATTTTGTTGCGATGAGTCTTTTGACTTTCAATCAATGGGTCGTATCTTATTGGGGATTTGTAAGGTGGGTTGTTGGGGCTGCTTTGACGAATTTAACAGGCTCGATGGAAATATCTTGAGCTCTTTGTCCACTCAAATTGAGCGTATAGAAAATTCCCTTCAACATTCAGACATCGTCAACGTGTCGGACAAGGAGATCATCGTCAACCAAGAAACTGGGATTTTTGTCACTATGAATCCCGATTACGTTGGACGTAACCAATTGCCTGAGAATCTCAAGAAATTATTCCGTGGATTTGCTATGAACCATCCGGATAAAGAGAGAATTGCTGACGTCCTTTTGACGTCCCATGGATTTACTTGCTCTCACGAGATTTCCAACATCATTATACCCTTTTTCGATGAGCTTCAAACTACTTTGAGCCAGCAGTCTCACTATGATTTTGGGCTAAGAGCATTAAAAAGTATATTGGACAGAGCTGGAGAGATACGAAAAAATCCAGATACAATTTCAGAGAGCTGCAACATTTTAGAAGTTGAGATTTCAGATCTTCTGAAAGCGTTGATTCAAACTATCGGGCCTAAATTGGTGAGAGAAGATAACGTTCTTTTTGAGAAATTACTTTCACGACATAAGCTTGTTTGCGAGGACTCACTAAAGCACGATACTACATTCTTGGCCGAATTTAATGCGCTTGCAGCATCAAGAGAATTGGATGCTACCTCCGCCTTTTCACGAAAAGCGCTTCAAGTCTTCCAAAGTCAAACATCCCATCACGGGTTCATGCTAGTTGGTCTGGCTGGTACTGGTAAGTCGACCTTAATCGACCTAGTTCTCGAAACTTTGGGTAAATTGGATGGAGGGTTGTACCACAAATTTACCATTGACAGCAAGGTTTTGACGAAAGAAAATGTATATGGTACTTTGGATCCAATCACAAGAGACTGGTCGGATGGTATTCTTACAAAAATCTTGCGAGAGATTTTAGCGAATATGAAAGGAGAGCTTGAAAGACGTACATGGATCGTCTTTGATGGCGACATAGATCCGGAATGGGCGGAGAACCTCAACAGTTTACTCGATGACAACAAGCTTCTAACACTTCCGAACGGTGAACGGCTTGAGCTTCCAGACAATGTCCGAATTGTATTCGAAGTCCTGAACCTTGATTTTGCAACGCCAGCTACCGTCAGTAGATGTGCCATGATATGGGTTGACAATTCCTTGTTCGATTTGAGTTCTCTTTGGAATCGTCATATTTTTCTTCTCAGGAATACCCCTGACATTCTTCCCGAACTCGAGGATTGGGTACTGTCTTCAAAGAAACAAAATATTGTCAATGGAATTGCTGATATTCTCTCGAACATGTCTTTGGAACCAGTCATTGCAACAATTTATGATTTCGCTTCGAAGCTTGACCACATTATGGAAACCGGAGTTCATCGCATGCTTACGGGGCTCTTTGTATACCTCAAAACCCATATCACAGACTTACTTAAGAGCAGCACGTTGAACTTTGAAGTGGATGATCTCAAGGTTTTTTCTTTAAAGGCACTTGCATTGTCCTTGGTGTGGGCTTTTGCTGGGGATTGCTCATTTGCCGACAAGGAGCGGATGCGAGAGTTCATGAAAAATACAGCGCCATTTTCAAACATGGAGTTACCCGCAAATATTTCCCAAATCAGAATCTCTTACCCAGATCTAGGTTGGGCTTCTTGGATCAGTGATGTTGAGCATGTTGATCTCGAACCCCATCAAGTTTTGGATGCCGGAACTATTGTGCCCACTGTTGATACTGTGATGCACGAATCTTTGATACATGGTATCATCAATAAGCATTCACCTTTGATTCTTTGTGGCCCGCCCGGGTCGGGAAAAACGATGACATTTTTAAAAGCTCTTAGGAGTTCACCCAACCTTGAAGTTGTGTCAATGAACTTTTCCAAGGATACCACCCCGGAGTCCCTTTTGAGTACTCTAGAGCAGCACTGTGAGTATAAAACCACAAGTCAAGGATTGGAGCTCAGCCCTCGAGTAGATGGAAAATGGGCTGTGATATTTTGTGATGAAATCAATTTGCCCTCGGTTGATAGATACGGAACACAGAGGGTTATTTCATTCATGAGACAACTAGTCGAGCTTTCTGGTTTTTGGAGACCAAGTGACCTTTCTTGGGTTCATGTGCGTAACATACAATTCGTCGGTGCATGCAATGATCCGAATGACCCAGGACGAAACAGGTTAACAGAGAGATTTATGAGGCACGTAACACTTGTGATGGTTGACTATCCGGGCCCGCAAGCCTTGAGCCAAATTTACTCAACTTTCAATAGGGCTGCTTTGAAACTCGCACCTGAGATCAGGCCATTTGCAGATGATTTAACAAGATCAATGATTGAGATCTATGAATCGACCAAATTGCATCTAACATCACTGAAGCAGAGCCACTACATTTATTCCCCCAGAGAGTTGACTAGATGGTGCAGGGGAATTTTAGAGACTGTCATGGTTGTTCCGTACTCACAGCTTGCTAACCTTATTCGTCTTTGGTACCACGAGGGATTGAGACTATTTTATGACAGGCTTGTTCAACCATCAGAGAAAAGTTGGTGTAAAGAATTATTCTGGACCACAGCAGCAAGATGTTTTCCAAACATAAACTTGCAAGCTACTTTGAACGGGCCTGTTCTCTATTCTACATGGATAACAGGCCAGTACGAGTCTGTTTCCGAAGAGATATTGACTGATTTTGTGAAAGAGCGATTGAGAGTTTTCAGCGAGGAGGAAATGGAATGCAATCTTGTCTTATTTCCGGATTTGTTGGACCATGCTTTGAGAATCGATCGGGCGTTGAGGCAACATCAGGGACACATGATTTTGGTTGGTCCAAGTACCAGTGGAAAGACTTGTTTGACCAGGTTCGTGACGTGGATGAATGGTATGAAACTTGTCCAGTTAAGAGTTCATTCTGAGTACTCAATCGCTGAATTTGAAGCTTCTCTCCGCGAAGTATTATCCAGTTGTGCAAAAGGTGAACAGATATGTTTCTTGATTGATGAATCAAGTATATTGGAAGCGTCTTTCATTGAGCGAATGAATTCGTTGTTAGCGAATTCTGAGATTCCGGGATTATTTACCGGTGAGAATCTTGATGCTTTAATCAAGTTATGCGCCACTGAAGCTTCTGCTCGGGGTCATATTTTGGACTCTGCCGAAGAGATATATGCATGGTTTACCGATCAGATCTCAGCAAATCTTCACGTGGTCTTCACAATGAGCGAAGCCCAGAGTTCCAATACCCCTGAAATCAACTCATCGCCTGCTTTATTCAACAGATGTGTTTTGAGTTGGATGGGTGATTGGACGAACACGTCTCTCAAGACGATCGTGGGGTCCCTTATTGGTGAAGTTCCCTTGGATGAATCGAGCTTCACGCCCCCTTCCAATTACGTCCCATTTTTGGAAGAAAAAGTTTCTTCATTTAGAGATATCATTGTTGACGTTTTCGTGTATTTGCATAGATCGTGCAACCGGGATAATCTCCCGGCAAGCCCCAAACAATTTCTTGACTTCATTGAGCTTTTCAAAAAGATTTTCATGAAAGAGCAGCAAGAATTGGAGGAGAACCAGAGGCATACAAATGTTGGGCTTGATAAACTACGTGGAACTGTCCTTGAGGTCAGTCAAATGAAGAAGATATTGTCAGAGAAGAAGGTGACATTGCAAGTTAAAGACAACGAGGCCAGAAAGATGCTTAACCAAATGATCGTGGACCAAAACGAGTCAGAGCGAAAGAGAGAATTTTCAGTTGCTACTAAGGCTGAGCTCGAAAAACAAGAAGCAGAAATCGAGAACAGAAGAATGATTGTGATGAATGATCTTGAACTTGCCGAACCCGCTGTCCTTGAGGCCCAAAGAGGTGTTCAAAACATCAAAAAACAGCATTTGACCGAAATGAGAAGTATGTCAAACCCGCCAGCAGCAATTAAATTGGCTTTGGAATCGGTATGTGTTCTCCTAGGGTACCAAGTATCTAGCTGGAGAGATGTTCAGCTAGTTGTACGTCAAGACGATTTCATCGCCAAAATTGTCAGCTTTAATAACGAAAAGCAGTTGCGACCAGAATTGAAATCGTACATGGAGAAAGTTTACCTCTCTCGGCCAGATTACAATTTTGAGACAATACACAGGGCAAGTAAGGCTTGCGGGCCTCTTCTTCAATGGGTAATCGCTCAAATCAAGTACTCTGAAATATTGGTGAAGATTGGCCCTCTCAGAGAACAAGTTGAAAATTTGGAAAGGTATGCCATCAAGTCAAAAGCTCAGCTCATTGCGATTGGCGACATGATTAGTGAATTGGAGCAAAGTATCGAGAAGTACAAGAGCGAGTACAGTGAAGTCATTAGGGAGGCTGAAAAGATCAAAACAGAGATGAGTGATATCGAGCTAAAGGTCGAGCGGAGCATGAAACTTATTGAAGATTTGACGAAGGAACGGCAAAGATGGTCGCAAAGTACAAAAGGGTTTCAAATTGACAGGAAGCGTGTGGTGGGAAATTCAATTATTGGAGCCGCATTTTCTACTTATTGTGGTCATCTCAGTCAAAACGAAAGGCTAGAGTTGATCGCAAAATGGAAATCATGCCTTGAAGCTGCTAATATTGAATTTGACAAAACGTTATCTCCATCATCAATGTTGGCAACTAATGAGGAACGGAGCAGCTGGAAAAAAAGTGGCTTGCCGGAGGATTCTTTGTTTATTGAAAATTTTGCCATCAAAATCAAGGCCGATATACCTCTCATTATCGATCCGACTGGAAATATTTTACCCGTTCTAGAAAACTCGCTGTCTCGAAAATTGACAAAGACAAGTTTTTTGAGTGAAACTTTCACAAAAACAGTCGAGGATGCTTTGAGGTTTGGGGGAAGAATAGTCATACTCAACGTCGAACATTACAACCCCATTATGGATTCAATCTTGAGAAAAGAGGTGAGTCACACGGGGGGTAGACGAGTTGCTCAATTTGGCTCCAAGTCCCTTGTCCTTCTGGAGAAGTTCGAAATGATCTTGTACACACGTGACTTCAGGATCAAGATTCCATCGTTTCTCAGGTCCCGAACAACTCTTCTCAACTTCACAGTGACCAAGAGTAATCTTGAGAATCGCGTTTTGAATGTGGCACTCGAGCACTTCGAGCCTGAATTGAACCGTAAGAGAGTTGAATTGGAAGCTTTGCAAAGTGAGTATAAATTACGCCTACTCAATCTTCGGAAACTGCTTCTTTCGACCTTGAATGACGTATCTGGAACTTTCCTTGAGAATGATGATGTCATACACTCGTTAGAGAGCTTAGAAAGCGAATCTTCTGATATCGATCAGAAAATATCTACAGGAGAAAAACTCATGAAATCTGTCAACGAAAGCAGAGTGTCATTCAGCGGAGTAGCTGCTCACCTGAAAAACATATTTGATGTGATCATGAGATTCACTGGAGAAAATCGATTTTACAATTTTTCATTCGAGGGGTTCATTGAAATCTTTGAAAAGGTCCTACATCAATCCAAGACCAAACCTGATCTTGAGAACATCATTTTCGACCTATATGGAGTGGTCTTCCGTCTTTGCTCCCCCACTCTTCGAAAAGTTGACAGGATGTTGTTTAGATTGATTCTCACCATTTCATTCCACAGCATTCGGTTTGGCGAGAGCTTCAAAACCTGCATCACCAAAATACTAGACCCGACGTTAAAGGAAACTGATACTAAAGCAATTACCTCGCTTTTGGGGGACCTTGTTGATCAACGAAGTGAAGACGTGAATTATGATTGGGACAGGTTTCTTAATGAGGCTAAGAGCAACAAGTGTTTTAAAGTTGTGGTTCCCATGGCGGATCAGTTCTTTGGCATCGAAACGTCTCAAAACCGATACTCGGCAATGGAAAAGTTTTGCTCAAGTCTCTTTGGCAACGCTCACTCAGAGTCTTTTAGACTCGAAGAATGGATAGAGCAAAAAAGAGGACCATACATTATCTCCACAAGTGAGAGTTATGACGCCAGCTTTCAAATTAAGGAGTACGCCAAGGCGTCTAATTCGAAGCTTGCGTCAATTGCTATGGGGTCAAAGGAGGGTATCAACGAAGCGGAAGAGGCCTTGAATTATGCATTAATGAAGGGGTCATGGGTATTGCTTCAAAATATTCAAATGTCGCCATCATGGGTAACTCACTTAAAAGGCAAATTGCAAGAACAGCCGGCACATGCCAATTTCAAATTGTTCATGACCTGCCTGTTAGATGCTGGAAGAATCCCTAATGAGTTAATTGGAATCTCAAGTATTCTCACTATCGAGAGGCAACCACCTTGGAAGTCTATGTTATTAGACACGTTTGATTCCTTACTGACGGAAGATGTATCAGCGCCAGAACGTCATGTCTATTTCCTTTTAAGTTGGTATCACACAACAATTCAGGAGAGGCTCAAGTATGTTCCAGTGTCCTTCCACAAGAGTTACGATATTAATGAATCCGACCTTTTAGCTGCTCGTTTTGCTATTTGGAAAATATTTGGCAAAAACCGGAAAAGCTTTACGACTGGAAACGATATTTCTTGGACAGAAATAGCACATTATGTTGGAAGGATTATCTATGGAGGCCACATTTCTGCCGAACAAGATTTACGATACTGTACTGAGCTTGCGCATAGAACTTTCCATGTTGACTCGCATAAACCAACATTCAATTTAATAGCTAACGCCATTACGGAAGAGTCAGGGGCGAGGTTGTCTCCACCAGACGCCAGTTCGATTTCGGAGTACAGGGCCTGGATCGACAACCTTCCCGAGCAGGTGCCCTTGGAATGGATCGGGTTAGACAGCGAAGTTAGTTATGAAGCTCGCGAAGAAGAAGCCAGATCTGTGTGTGCTCGCGTTTTGAAATTTTTACACTAATATATCCAGCAAATCTAAGCAGTGTATAATCTGTGATTAATTTATGATTGAAGCCAGCAATACTTTTATCTTATTTCAAACGAGGGTCCCTTCCTTACACTCCCTAGGTAAAACTACACTTCAGTCCGTTCATGCTTCTAATTAAAAGTTATACACATTGTACACGTATTTACTCGTCATCTTCCTCCAAGGTTTGAGCAGCGATACGGTCCAAATCTCTTTGACCGTTCTCGGAGATTCTTCTGCCACCCTTTGGAGAAATTTCAAGGACACCGATTTTCTCCAAGGCTTGTACAACTCTTCTGTTGATGGAGCCGGAGGCGTCGGCGTGCTTGTGTGGTCTGAAACCTCTGTTGATGGCACCACCGTACAACTTGTTCAACTTACCGACACCCACGCTCTTTCTCAAGTACACGTGTCTGGCAGCAGATGCAGCTCTCTTGTAGAACCAGGTCTCTGATTCTTGAGGAGGCAACTCGTTACCAGCCGAGGTCTTGACGAGCTCAACGTAACCTGGAACCTCCAACTTACCTTGACGCTGCAAGAATTGGGCGTAAGCGTTGATGAAATCTTGGGCTGGAACGTCTCTGTGAAAGTTAGTATTGCTGAAATGAGAATTGAAGTCTCCATACATATGGGTGGGGAGATCATGGGGCACAGCCCTTTAGGACTCGCTAGAAAATTTTTAAGCAGACGTGACTAGATGCACTTTTCTGATCTGTCAACCAAATATTCTTCTTTGGGTTCCATTTGGTGAATTCATGCAACTTCTGGTGATGACCAGTGACTCTTCTTCGTGCCACTTCTTCCAGTTTTAACGAGTGATGAGGTTGCTCGAATTGATCATAAGTTCCTACCCGGGGCCACTTCAACGTATATTTAATTTGCAAACACATACTTGACGGTAACACCTGGCATCTTGTTGCTGTAGTATGTAGAGTATGATTACGCTACAAAATTTTCTCTCGAAATTCAGATTGAGCGTGCGAATTTTCTGAGCCTGCATACAAGCCACTTCAAGAGCAGTCACGAGGGTCACGTGTTTCTGGCGCACACTGAAGGTGTTTGCCGCGAGCGCGGTTTCAGCAAAAACTGCGGAACGCATCGACACATCAAGGAGTAGGTGGTGCGCAATACACCGGCCATGCTGATCCTCTGCTGTAGGGTACGGTATTGCCGAAACTTTCCGACATTAGTTGTATGTAAAAAGTTATAAAGACCTGAAAGTTTGACTACTTCCATGTCGTTTCATTGATCTCGCATATTCTTTCGCATCGTTCAATTCCGTACAGAATGGCACACAAGTTCCACAGAGGTGGGGTGACGGCTTCAATTAGCAGCCTGGGATCCCAAGATTTACAAGGATGCTGAAAACATCAAAAGAATTTTGGGGCTTATAAGAGTTATGAAATATTTGTAATGGGCAATTTCATTACTAGTTTTCTACATGGGAGCTTTCGGCACTACTTACCTCTTAAATTCGCAGCCATTTGACGATGAAAAAGTCGGATGGCTTACAAATTAGCATTGCCAAAATGAAATTGAAAAAGCCACAAGCAACAAACTGCCCTTCACTGTTCAATCCCAAAGATTCAGCAAGATTCTCTCTCGTGCACTGTAATGTTCTAAATCACTCATAGACGTCTCCATTGACCAGAATGGATCGTTCCTCTGAGGCAGTCCACATTCGACCATCGGCCAACTTTCGGTGTGATCGCCATTAATTGCCACTGTAAAAGTCTCCCTTTGCCGATATCGCGATGACGCGATCGGAGGTATGCTAGTCAGACTTATTCGTAGTATGGCTTGCTCTGATTCCTTGTTCCTTTGATTGTTAAAAGTGTCAATTAGGCCCTCATAGTGAAGACGTAGCAGGCTATCGTCGGGAATGGACCAGGCCTTTTCCAACAAGACCTTTTCAATTTTCCTGTAGGGCGAATGTATATCTGAACCGGTGACTAAAAGCAGCACCAAATCTCGTGCAACGCTGAGACAGTGAAGATGCGCTTGATCCACAACTTCACCATATGCAAGTTTGACAACATTTGCCAGCATAACCCGAATAAGACCAACAGTAACTTCCCTTGGCCCGTATAATAATTTTGAAAAGTTCAAAGAGTGGATCACAAGCGTGATACTGATATCTCGATTTCGGGTACGTTTTTGAGGAACAAGTTTGTTATGTGGGCCCATTCCAAGCCGACTGAGTATTTCCAAGTCGATGGTAAGGTCATTTAAGTTCAAAGAGTTCGATAAATATGACATCAATTCTTCCCCACTTTCAATAGCGTCTTCGAACTCTTGATTAGAAGACGGCCCTGCTTGTCCCGAAGTCTTTTGAAACACACGAAGAGACAAGCGTTGAAGTGGCCCTTGGAGAATCTCATGTAAGTAAGAAAGAATACATTTATATCTTAAAGCGAAGGAACTTGAGAAAAATAAGTTAACCTCCATCAAGTTGCCAAGGTTGCATGCTAAGCGAAGGCGGTCGAAGCTCTTATCTGGGTTGCAAAAGGCGAGATCGCACAATAAATCTAAACGCAGGCAGCGAGACGCTGCATCGATAAGAGCAGCAGAGCACATTAAGGTTTCGAGATTGAGCGAAAGAGACTCTAAGGACAATCCTTTCGGTAAAGCAAAGCGCTCACTTTGAAGCATCGGTACGTCAAGTATGTGAAGATGCTTCAAGTGCGGAAAAGAATGAAGATCGCCATTGGACAAAGATTGATTTGTGATCTCTAAATCTGTCACAAAGGATAGGATGCTTGATTTGCGTGAAGGCTCTACAACTTTGTGTGGCGAATTCGATTGTGAAGGAAGGTTAGCTATTCTAGCAAATACCTCTCCGTACTCGACCGCCTTGCTCCATCGATCCATGCGACGAGGGCAGGCTAAAATCGAGTCAACTTCACTTCTCCTCACAAGACTAACGAACAGAAAAATCAATCCTCCGCAAAGCTGCCGTAGAGTAGAGCAGGTGGACGAGAGATTGACGATTCCTTCAAATGCATCGTGCAATATTGCACGGGTAGAGCGATACCCAAAGGACCGACTATTAGAAAACTGAGGAGCATAGTAGCTCAACACAAGGTTAAGAATCTCATCCGGCAATATCAACAATGACATTTGGCCAGAGCAAACAGGAGAATCGCAAGTGAAATTGAAAAAGGTGTGCCTGGCAGTCCTGGTGGGACAGACACTAACTGCGCGCACCTCACAGACGAACTAATTAAAGCTTCTTTCATGACACCTCTTTTCTATTCTACAGGTTCAAACCATTTTTACCCGACCGTGAATTGTATTCGGAAACTACAAATGATGTTAATTAATGAATCCATAGATTAATGATGTAAGAGATACGCAGGCTGAGTATAGCTTAGACCTTGAAACCTCTCGAGTGTCTTCTACCTCTGGCCTTCTCGAACTTTCTGCCCTTGGACATGACCTTAGGGGCCTTGCCCTTGTGAGGACCGAAACCAAAGTGTCTGACAGCCTTTCTGGCGTTTCTTGGGCCCCTGATGATGATGGTGTTTTCACCCTTTGGAGATCTCAAAGCCAACTGATCCAAGGTGATAGCCTCACCACCAGCCTTGAGGATCTTGGCCTTGGCACTGGCAGTGAATCTCAAAGCAGCGACAGTGACCTTTGGAGCCTCCAACAATCTAATGTCGTCGGTGACGGTGCCGACAACAACAACAGTCTTGTCAGCAACGGCACCAGTCTCATTGATGGTGTTGATCTTACCAAGGGACACAGGTGGCTTGTTCGTCTTCGACAAGAACAAAGACCTCAAGATGATCTTGTTGAACTTGGCATCTGTACGACCTAAATAAACGTTAGTATAAAATCCTGTTTTCTGCTCGAAATGGTCGCACAAATCAGATGCACTCGCAGAAACATTACAGACGACCAACACAAACACACGAAGAAGAGAATAAGTATATTCTTTCATCCGCTGATGTGCATCATTGGGACCGATAATGTTTTCTAACCACCGTATCATCGGCGTGGAAAATATTACCAGACCAAAGGGCCTTCCCACCGAACGAAAACTAGCCGACTAGATTTTCAAGCGGCTTCTGCAAATAATAGGGCTGAGGTAATTATTCTTAGGTTCAGTTCATTTCGAGACACTTCTGTCTCCAATTGCGAGTCGCAGGAGCCCAAAAGTTATGAGGTTTTCGGGAGTTCGCCGCACAAGTGTGGAAGCAAGTCCAAGGTATCCTTAATAACCCGCAAGATTCGAGACACAAGTGTCTGTCAACGAATCTGAATATTTGTAAAGCTAGTGAGCATGCACTCGGCTTCTAAGATGATTGCTAAAGTGAGACATCGTATATGGAATGACCTTTTCTCGAGTTGAAATTTGGACTGGGAAATACATACGAGCCAAGTAGGAGTACAACTTCACCAACAAGTCCAAGTAGACGTTCTTAGACTTTGGAGCAGTTCTCTGAGAGACTCTCTTGTGTTGCTTCTTGGTGTGATCTTTACCCATGACGTTTGATGAAGAATAGCTGGAGGATGGATTTTTCGATGAGATTTTTCTTCTTTCTTCGACACGCGCAGCGTTTTTTCTCTGGGCTTGTGTACAGGAGTTTTGCCGTTTTATCACGTGCGCGCATTTTCAGCGGGGCTGTAACCCTAATAAAAGTGTGGGGAGAACAAAGAATATCCAGTACTGAGTGATCACACTGTTATGGAAAGGACAGAAGCAATTGCAGATTACGGCACATATACGGGTTATTAAATTTTGCTGTCCTATAATGCTTTTCTTTTGCTGACCTTGCTTGCTTAGTTTCTTCTCTCGACTTATATCAAAACTCGTTGCACAACCGTACACCTTGTGAAATTGTAGGAGCATGGCCTACAATTGATTAATGTTCAACAGTATGATCAGACGAACGTTTTCCACCTCTAATTGCCTTTTTCAGGGCCGTGTGTTCCCGTCGTTTAAAGGTGGGAAGGAATTGGCCACATACATGAGGAATCCCCGAGGGAGAGTGCAAGACTTAATACCCGGGCCAGCGTCCGTTGTTGATTCTACTGTAGTACGTAAAATGCTTCGCCTATCAGGGCTAGAGTCAGACATTTCGTCCGAAACAGAGCAAACATGGATCAATGCACTCAATATGCAGATTGCATTTATCGACCAGCTAAAATATGAAAATCTCGGCCGTAATTCTATGGATGATCACGCTCATGTATTCCGTCTCATAGCCACTGATCACACGCCTCAACCACCTCTTGGCCTCAAAACTTTGATGGAACAGGTGGAAGAACATAGCAATGGGAATTTTGGCGAGCAGTTTGAGGATTTCAATCAGGTGGTCCAGTCCAATGTCACGTTGCCTAATTAGTTGACTCTCGCGACTCTGGAGTCCATGCATTTTCTGTCAGGTACAGCAAGCTCGAATAAATTGTGTAACGTTGTCAGGAGATTGGTCATGTCCTTTGTTCGCTTGTTAATGATGTCCACACTGGCGCCTTTTGGGAAGGAGATATATGCTTTGATTTGAAAGGCATTTGACTCATCCAAAAGCCGAAGTTTGATCTTTGATTCTTGGAAGGGTGCATTGTCGTCGCGGACAAAAATTTTGAAGATTTCAATGACAATATCACCGTGAAAGAACCGGATTCCTTTCATCCAGTACTGATTAACCACGCTGTAGCCAAGGTCTTCTAGAAATTCAAGGAAGGAATCTTTCGTTTCATTACAAATATTGCTTCCGGCGTCGCTCATTTCAATTTCCATGATTTCATCGCCTAGATTTTCCTGTTGCTTTAAGGATATTCTGGATTCTTCGCTCTCTGGAGACACTGCAACTGTATCATCTTTCTCTACCTCAAGCAGATTTTTGACGCGTACGTGCCTTTTCACACCCGTATGATGGTGTACAACGGTACATTCGTAGAAGTTTTGGGCACAGACTAGATTTTTACCCGCATTGGGGATGTCGGAAATGTTCAATGTCCAGTGTTTCACTGCCTTGCCGGCGAAAAGTCTATCTACATTGATGTCTGAGCTTTCTTTCAATATAGGTTTCGTGATATTAAGATCCCTAGACGCATTATCGTCCCATATAGTAGTGCATTTCATATAAAACTGTTCGATTTGATTGACTTTCCCTGGCTCAAACTTTGGCTTGAAAACATTCCGTGGCTTCGTCAAGATGGTGTATGTGGCTATTGACTGCGGATTCTGTGACCCGGTTAATGCCTGGAGCGTCGCCACTGTTTGCCTATATTTGTTATGCGGTATCGATGATGTGAGTAATAGCTGATGACCCATTGCACAGTTTCTGATTTGTATATTCTGCTGTTGGTGGGCTGCCCAAGTTCAAGAAAAAGACACACGTGCACTATGCCACACTTGATAAGGTGTACGCGTTGTGTACGAGACCGACCGAAGTGCGTGTAGCCGAACATGAGTACCCCAACCCGACTTTACTGGCCAGAAAAGCGTGCCGTTTTCTTTGGGATTTTGCTGCTCCTCATGCTGTGAACTTTTGCGGTTGAAATTGGGCTTGGGAAATAGAAAATAAAAAAGGTAGAAAAAAAAATCAAATAAATAAATATTTTACATACTCTTTCGCTTAGTTGGTTCGCGTAACACCTTTGATTACCTCTTATATATCAGCATCAATACCAGATAATGACTGCGTGTCCTTATAATACTTGTCTGGTCACAGGAACTTTTTTCTTTTTGCCTTGAAACCAATATGACGAGCGAAAGTCAGCTCATTCATCGGGTCCAAAAATCAAATGAACTTATTGATTCTTCTTGGATTCAGTGTCTGAGCCACCGGTGTCTTCAGCAAAAGCTACAACGATATACGAAATCAACACGACATTAGCAGCCAATGCCGCAGATCCACCACTGACCAAAGAGCTCTCAAAAAGATACTGGCAGGTAAAAAAGGTCACCAAGGGAAGGATCACCATAGCAGCTGTAAAGAACATAAGCTTCTGTACAACAGAGCTGGATGGTTAGTATTAACTAGGTATATTGTAGACAAACAGACTACTTGTTTCCATTCGGCGCAAAGCATTTAAATATAAGCGACTTTAGGATTCAACTCAGCAACTGCTGTGAAAAATGTAATGCCCGCTACTTGTCGCACAATCCCACTTCGATGAAAGAAATTTACAGACAAAAGTATTGCTGCGCGACAGACAAAAAGTCTATTTTTTCATTCCATTCTAACATACGCAGGGACATCCACAGCCATTATTGCAAAACAGTGTGTTGTTGTTAGTGCTTGAGCATACAGGCCATAACCAACACCACTCTTGAACTTCCAGTGCAGTGAGGATAAGTGGAGAAAAGCGTGGTTGGGAGTGCGGTTCACGTGACCTAACACCCTTGAACAGGCCCTACCCGTTAACTAAAACAACTTGGAACCGACTCTTGAATTTACCGGCATACATATATCTTCCATGAAATTGACTACGTTAGTTGCATGCTTGGGCTCTGCCATCGCATTTTCCGACACTGCTGCGTTTTTCTCGACTCATCCTCTCCCCGTTGATCTGCTGCAGTACATTTTAAAGTCGGCAGACTTGACTTCTGCGTTCAAGCAATACACGTCTAGATTTTGTTTGGAATCGCCTCATGAAATATTGACCGTTTATCGTGTGAGACGGTTGAGTCGTAACCCACCAGCTATGCTAGATGCTGATGCAACTTTTATCAAGCATGTGCACTACCTGTCGGGGTCTGACATAGACATGGCTGTTGGTGACGAATGCTCGGTTCTCTATGTTGACTACCTTCCCAATGATATGAGCAAAATAGATGCCAATGTTATTGTAGTTGATGTGGATGACACTGAAAAACACTCGGTAGAGGAGTTTTTATCAGGCGCTCATGTCCTTGTGCAAGGAAAACCGGGATTCCAAACGGCAGGCTTCCATGGCGAATCCTTCAAGAAATTTATTGGAGATAAGTTGAACTTTGACTTCGGTTTTCACCACAAGAGGGACGCCATGGGATCCAAAAATCTTGAGCTTGTTGATGGGTCCGACTTGGAATTTGAACCCGAGTTTGAACTCGCGGAGTCTTTGATTTTGGCACAGGAGTCCGATGATACGGTAACTGCGATGGATGATGTTTCTGCGAAAAAGGAGAATCGCGGTCTGGCTTTGAAGAGCAATTCATCATCTACAAAGACCAACCTCTTCACCAACTATCAATTTTTCACCCCAGGGGTATGGCTGGTGTTGATTGTTTGCTTTTTCTTATTGTATGTGTGTATCACTGCCGTGAGCTGGATCACGTCTATCGACTTGTCGTACAAAAGTTTTGACAAGCAGATCGAATACGAGAAGAAAAATGAGTAATCTTGGGTACCTCTAAATTACAATAAACCTATATTTTTGAAAATAGCGTGCATGGTCAAAGCCATTAGTAAAGGTAGGGGATAATCTTGTATGGAACTCGTTTCTCATACTCCGCCCATGCCTCGCCGTATTTGCTTCTACATTTTGCCTCGTCTCTGGTTTGCCTATGGATCAACAAAGTTGCGAAGTAGATCACGTAGAAGTAAGTCAATGCCGACATCGAGCCAGTGGGCAAGCACCACGACCATCCAATGATCCAGTCACCGAAATAATTGATATGTTGACTGAGCTTCCACCATCCGTCTACCAAGAGCTTAGATCCTGTAGGAGTAGATATACTCTCCATGTGGTCCAACTTGCCGTTTTTGAAGTCAGACTTCTGTTGGTTCGAGGACAGAAAGATGTAGTAACCCGCAAAGCTGGTTACGAGTATCAACCCTGTTTTAATGTAGCCCAATTCGAAGTAGTTTTCAGGAAGCGCCAAGAAACGGCACTGTAATGAGTAAGACCATGGGAGCCAAGCCAAGTCGCCAAAGGCTAGCATGAATCCAAATCCGTCAGTAGCAATATCCATCATAGTCAAGCACCCTTCCTCGTTCAAAACACCGTCAAAAATGTAAAACGCTTCCAAAAAGTTGACGAGGATCATGGCATCCGTGACTTTGCCTGTAGTGTGGTACTGGTGGTGAGCACACGACAAGTTAATCAAGAACAAGAGAAGCATGCCTGGCCTTAACTCGCAGAACAACTTAATGTCCCAGGCCCCGATCCTGGGGTTGAGCTCACGGCCAATGAACCAGTCGTAGATCGGATTGCCAGTGTTTCCAGGTACAGCAAGAATCCGTTCCTTTGTCCCGACGCCATTGGGTTTGCGCAAAGGAATGAAGGAAATCGTATACACGAAGATAGACATTAAATACGAAGCAATAATGGTGGTCAATGTCAACTTCAACTGGTTGTCGTATAGAAACTGAAGCTCGGGCATATAGTAGTTTTCCACGGAAAAGAGCCTAGCTAAGAGCAAGGCAAAAAGCATCCCGGACAAGGATTTGCCGTTAATGCGATACATAAGTCGAGTGCCGTCTCTTAACTCGATTCCTGGGATGTCCTTTCCTGGAGCGTATATGTCCAAGACTGCAAGAATGGAGAACCACGCTGTATATGCGGCCCAGCACTGCTTATCGAAGCACAATTGCAAGAAGTCTCTAAGATTGCTTGGAAACTGTGCCCGTAACCGAATCAAATCGACAGAGACACCTCTCATTGAGTACGTCTCATTGCAGAGATAGTAAAATACAATAAGAATGGCTGGAAGCCCCACCGCAATGCCCAATGCACCTGGAACACCTGAAAACTCCCTATGAGTAGTGTGTGGATTGAGCTTTGACATTTGGGCGATGCGTGGAAACGGTAGCAAAAAGGTAAATACTCGAAAAGCTCATCTGCTCAACACTCTCTGCTCCAAGCTTTATGCGAGTCGCGTAAACGACCAAACGACAGGCGCGAGCCTCACTTGGCAATTGACGCCGCGAATTGCCTTAGAGAGGAAGTGACATGAGATTATAAAGAAAAGACGAAAGAAAAGTTCACTCTGGGTAAACTCTCTTATATTGTGTTTGAAAAAAAGAACCAAATTTACAATCTCAATAGACCCCGTTTGTCTTAAGCCATTTTAGAAAACCTGTGCGCCCCATCGTGTCCCATAAACATGAAAATCTTGATGCTACAAATCGGCACCCCGACGTGGCAAAACCATTAAGTAGCCACTGCCCCCAGCGATTTATCCCAAAATCAGAAATCACGCAAAAAGTCAGTCAAAGGGGAGGAAAATGTGAAGCAATTGTGGTTCGAAAGACTGCTAGTTAGTACCTTTTCAACAAAGATTGACATGATTATTTACTTTTGCCTCACCTAACAAAGATGGTGTGCGATGGTTGGCTTTGCGATTGGAGAAAAGAAAAAAGAAAAAATAATTATAACCCCTTCCGCATGGCCGAGTTTGTAGGTAAGAAATTGTAATAACTGGAGCAACAGTTATCGAAGATTCCGGAATGGAACCGGGCAGAAGCCGGGATGATTCTCTTCTTGTACAACGTGTGCACATATTAACGATCAAGCCCCTTTTGTTCGGAATGTTCGCCAAGCCTTGTGCATGGCCGAGCACTTGGCCGAATTTTTCAACGGTCGCAAGCAATTTGGACACCTTGCTTGTTAAGCACTTCCACACCAAAGGCGTGCCCACTAAATATCTCGGATTAGGTCGAAGGTCAGATGATCCATACTTTATTTCTTTTTTTAGCTTGACAACGGTGGGGCCTTCTGCGAAATTTGCCGGGAATGGTAAATTACGTGCATGGAAGACGCGCGCAAAGGAAACGGGACGCCGCATCAGGGTTGGGTGACTCCTCAACCGCATAACAAGACCAAATGCCAAGAGATATTGATTTGGCCTTGTGGCCAAAAGTAGGTACCGCATTAGACAGAAACCTCTTTTGATATCAGTTAAGGCAGTCCTGCAGCCAATCCACATCAATTGTCACCGTGTTTGGTAAATGTCAAAGGAAGCCCCAGTAAGACAATATGCATATTGGCCGGGCTTCCCACATCACTGACGAGTGGGCAGAAGTGTCACAATTCACGCACTCTATCGAGTTGTTATGGACGAGCACTGCCGGCCCGGAGCTCAAGTTTCCTTGAGTTGAAACTTCAACGTCTGATTCTGTATTTTTCGACATTAAAATCTGATTCTAATAAACTAAGTGTGAAGGGAAAATCAGGCATTGTCCAGATTTTGAGTCGACGTCGGGGCGTCTCGGACCTCACGCGCGATTTACATGCCGAGAAAATTGCCTTTCCGATTGGTAGTGCACATCATCCTGACACCCAGCCAGTCCTTTCTTCTTAAATAATCGTGCGCCGCATCGAGGCCATTTTCTTTCTTTCCTTCTGTCTCTCTGTCTTTCTTTTTTTTTTTTCTTTCTCTTTTTTCTGTTTACCATCTTGTTTTGAGCTTGCTGGATTTCTGGTTCGATCTCATTGCTGCATTTTCTTTCTTCTTTCTTTCACTTTTACATCTTCGTTGCTATTTCTTTTGGTCATATATCGCGGGGTTTGCAGGCTTCCGATCCACTTCAAAAAAATTCGTTCAAGAGCATTTCAATTCGTCCCTTCTTTGATCTACACGCGTGCTATATATTACCCTGGGCTCCGTTCACTTCCCTCGCTTTCTCGTCTTCTTTAGCATTGTTTATCCTTCATATATCGATGTCGCTTTCTGAACCCTCCTCGCAAACAAGCCCGCCGATTAAGCGCAAAAGGGGAAGACCACCTAAAGCCAACAAACCTGAGGATGCCTTTCCGACTTTCACCATGCAACTTGAGTCATCGCCCCTAGCGACAATTCCAAATGCGGAGCTTATCTCGAGCCAGGTTGTCAGAAGCGGCGAGCCGGACTCTTTCACGCCGATGATGAAAGTTTCTCCATCTCCTCGCCGACGGAAGCGGAAAAAATCGACCATTTTCTCCCTGCCGCTAGATGCTGTCCACCTCTCAGAACTTGCGGGATCTCCGGAGCTAATGCTGAAGTCGTATATTGTGTCGCTGGGCGTCCCTTACATACTGTCTCATGTTCTGGAGAACTTGTCCTCAATCATGAACGACCCGACGAGCCAAACATCGGACGCTAGCATACTACCGGAAAACATTTTGCTGCCTGCGTTTTTGCACAAACGAAGCGAGCTGGCGCCTAGTATTAAGCCCCGGCTCTCTTCTGAGAACATCGGTGCTGCGTTGACTGAACTAACGCAAATTGAGGGTTCGTTGGATAGTTTTCCAGAGTTAGGTGAAGCTGGAGTGAAAGGTTCACATAAGTCAAATTGGAGCACCAAGGAAGCTCTGGGTACTTGTGGGGATTTAGATTTCTTTGACTTGGAATTGGTGGTCGATGAAAGTGGGCGTGCGAGTGTCGCTGACAGACGTTCCACATCTGAATCAAACAAGTCAAACATCCATTCAACAATAAGAGAAAACCTTGAGAATTTTTCTTCTCAATCTTTGGATGCATCACCTGCGATCCCTGGAACAGGTGCGTCTTGTACCAGACAGCAGGAAACGGATTACAGTGCTATCGATTACAGTAGCTTTGGATTACATTCCCGCAAGTATGAAACCGATAACGACAGAAGGATAATGCACAGCTGCTCGCTAAATTTGGAGCCATCGATGTACCACGTGATGGAGATGAACACACCCAACTACAAGAGCATAGCTCAAGCTGACAATCTTGGTCCACAATTGCCTGATCTAGCACCCAATCTGCCCAGACATCAGGACCTGTTTGATAAATATTCTGTGGATACCCTGAACCTCATGCTTGATGAGAGCAGGTCAGATGTACTCATAGAAAGTGCCGACGCACGTCATGCCCTCCGCAAGGTGTTCAATCGGAAGGACAGGTGCGCCCATAGAGATATGTAACTAATATTAGAGGCAAAACTCATGCAGTGATCTAAGTTGAGTGAGGCTGGATCGACAAGCTGATACCACGCATACCGCATGAGATGTTTTGGATTGATCTATGACTGGTGAAATATACTACTATATCTACTTGAAAATAAAGTATTTTCGGCTAGCGGGACACTTTTCTCTCCTATCTTATTTGCCTCCCTCTGCGAGGTGTCTTCTCATTTAGGCAAGTTGCAGTCAACTGTCTAACAATGAGAACCTGCGGTAGTAATGATCGGGCAACGAATCTACAATCTGTATTATAGAATAGTTACAGGAGATTTGCACTCACTACTACCATTGTAGTTAGCTGACCCATTGTCAGCTCCAAGTATATAATCACCGGCTTCTTCTCCCTAAGTTTTTGAAAGCCAGACTGGTTTTACTAGAAGATCTAAATTAGTACATATTTCAGATATAAGAACCCTGACACCCTTAATTATATTCGAAAGATTGGGGACGTTTTGCTGAACTGAATTAGGTGCGAATCACGTGACATGTAGTTCGATAGCCTCTACTGCATCAAATCAATGGTACATTCATTTACTTATGAAATTGCAGCCTACAACTATATCTGTATTATTCGCTTAAAAAGATCCAAAGCCTCTTCACGATGGTGACGGAGAAAATTTCAGCGTGGCCAGGCCGTGCTGGACAGCTCCTTAGTTAATTCCTGCACATTGTAGCGGAAAAATCTGACCCGCCTTTTCGCGTCTCTCAGGGTTACCCGGCCACAAGTATGCGAAAGGTTTTCATGCGAAAAAATTTTCCTGACAAACTTATTATTGCTCTACTTCATTCAGTAAACATGTCTCACAGAAAGTTCGAAGCACCAAGACACGGTTCCTTGGGTTTTCTCCCAAGAAAGAGAGCTGCCTCTCACAGAGGTAAAGTCAAGTCTTTTCCAAAGGACATCAAGTCTAAGCCAGTTGCTTTGACTGCCTTCCTTGGTTACAAGGCTGGTATGACCACCATCGTTAGAGACTTGGACAGACCAGGTTCGAAGATGCACAAGCGTGAGGTTGTCGAGGCTGCCACCGTTGTCGACACCCCACCAATGGTTGTTGTTGGTGTTGTTGGTTACGTTGAAACCCCAAGAGGTTTGAGATCGTTGACTACTGTCTGGGCTGAGCATCTCTCTGATGAAGTCAAGAGAAGATTTTACAAAAACTGGTACAAGTCCAAGAAGAAGGCTTTCACCAAGTATTCCGCCAAGTACGCTCAGAACGCTGACGAGATCAACCGTGAGTTGGCCAGAATCGCCAAGTATGCCTCTGTTGTCAGAGTGTTGGTTCACACCCAAATTAAGAACACTCCTTTGTCTCAAAAGAAGGCCCACTTGGCGGAGATCCAAATCAACGGTGGCTCTACCGAAGACAAGGTTAACTGGGCTAAGGAGCACTTTGAGAAAACCGTTTCGGTCGATACCGTTTTCGAGCAAAACGAGATGATTGATGTCATCGCTGTTACCAAGGGACATGGTTTTGAGGGTGTCACCCACAGATGGGGTACCAAGAAGTTGCCAAGAAAGACTCACAGAGGTTTGAGAAAGGTTGCCTGTATTGGTGCTTGGCATCCAGCTAATGTTAACTGGACTGTTGCCAGAGCTGGTCAAAACGGTTACCACCACAGAACTTCTATCAACCACAAGGTCTACAGAGTTGGATCTGGTTCGGACGAATCTAATGGTGCTACTGAGTTCGACAGAACAAAGAAGACCATTAACCCATTGGGTGGCTTTGTTAGATACGGTAACGTTAAGAATGACTTCGTTATGGTGAAGGGCTCTATTCCAGGTGTTAGAAAGAGAATCGTCACTTTGAGAAAATCTTTGTACGTTGACACATCTAGAAGAGCTTTGGAGAAGGTCAACTTGAAGTGGATCGACACTGCTTCTAAATTCGGTAAGGGTAGATTCCAAACCCCAGC